>NDGM011184261.1:0-22008 GCA_002564305.1 Octomys mimax | reverse complement strand
TTCTGGAGGTATTAAAATATTTCAAGTTTGTATAACTAGTAAATCTTACTTTTAGTTTTCAAAAGTATGTTTTCTAAGTATAAAATTCAAAGAGGACGGATCTTTTCTTTAAGTCCTTTAATTAATCTAGTTTCTTACACACTTGGTCCTTTTTTGTTTTTTCTTTCTAATGTGGAATAAGATGCTATTTAATTTTGTCCTTCCATAGCTAATGTTTTTATATATATGTTTTAATGATTTTTTTCTTTACAAGAAGTTTTGGACAATTTCATTTGTGTATATCTTGGTATGATTTTATTTAAATGTCTTTGCAAAAGGTTCATTTTTCTTGGAAATGTGGTATTATAAGTTGAACTAAATTCAGAAATTTTAAATCTTTAAATATTTATTTCCTACTCTTTTCTACTTTGAGAATTCTAATTATATGAATATAAGTTTCTTGTTTTTGACACAGTGAATCATTATGACTGATCTGTAAATTCTTTCGCCATTTTTATTTTGGATAATTTTTATTGTTATATTCATTTATGTTTGTAAATATTTTTTTCAATTTGCAATCTATTGCAAATAAAAATTAAAAATAAATAAATAAATAAATAAATCCTTCTGCAACCCTGAAAAAGAAAAGAAAAAAGTAAATAAAACTAAACTAGTATTTGCCTTTGTTCAATTCAAAAAGTTCACAATTTTATGTTCAGTGAAGTGAGCTCATACAGAACTTTGAGAATACAATTGGAAATTATTTGGCAACAAGTTCATTTGTAGCATATACTGGTAATGCCACAGCCAAAAGGAACAAAACTGTGCAATTACCAAAATCTATGAATTGGCCAGGGAGACAGCTCAGAAGCATAAGTGGCTGGCTGGCAAGAGCAAGATCATAAGTTGAATCCCTGGCACCAAGAAAAAAAATAAATAAATAAAACAAAGTAGTCCACGAATGCATGAATGATGGGAATATACATTTCTTAAGGGAGTATGTACAAATAGCCACTAAGTACACGAAAACTTCTCAGAGGCACTCATCATAAGGAAAATACAAATTAAAAATTACAATATATAAAGCCATAATGTAATATCAAGATTATATGTGTTATATAATATGTGTTATAAATTTAAGGAGCTAAGCATGGTGGTTTATGGGCTCTAATCTTAACTACCTGAATAACTTAAAGAAGGGAATGACCAACTTTGAAACACTGCATACCATGTAGCAGTATCCTACCTCAAAACAAACAACCAACCAAACAAAAAAAGTCTAAAATAAGAAGGTAACAACTTTAAACCTTAGGAAAGAATTAAAGGTTTGCTGGGATTTTAGCTGGACTGGAGGTAGAGTAAACATTTTACATGCAAGCAGCACGTGGGTTCATTTCTCTGCTGGGACTGAGGCAAGCAAAGGCTTATTCCTTGATATCTATCATTTCCTTTTAAGGAAATTATTCTACATGAAATGAATCAAGCATGGACAAATAAATGATACATCTTACTTTAATCAGGAAGTTAAAATGTTTATCTTCATTATGTAGAGAACGTAGTTTGGTTACAATCAGGGACCCTTGGGGGAGACTCCAATGTCCTTTCAGTCATTACAATGCATGGTGAGAGACAAACAGCAGGCCACAAATAGCAAGTGGTGGGTATCTTGGGTGACCAGTTGTTCATGAGGAAGAAAAGGCCATGGGAGCCCCAGAACTTTGGCATTCATTGTTTGAGCAGGGGATTTTCAGATAATACAGAAGGTGGTGGTGATGTTAACATAATGAGGGGCTTTTCTTAGGAAGTCATTAGTCTTTTAGTCTTTGTCTTGGTCTTAGTCTTAGTCTTAGTCTTAGTTTTAGTCTTAGTCTTAGTCTTAGCAGGTGGGAGAGGCTGGCACCCCTAAAGGCATCATGAGAAATCTCAAAGGGTGAGACCAATAATCCCAAGCCTTGTTTATCCACTAGGGAAGAATGTAATGTTCGTCTACTGGGAATTTGTGACTCCCAACAGGTTACTTTAGTGGGGGAGAATATGCATGGAATAATAGAGATGAAATTTGTATGGCTAATGGGCACAGGGGGAAGTGCACAGAAGAATGACTTATAAGGTTGTATTGCACTGTAGGTAAAACTACAGTTGAGAACATTTAAATATTAAGGCTAGATTATCTACTTATTTGATTTAAGATCTTTCCATTGGATTGGTGCACCACCTTGGTGGAGCATCTCTGTGCTGCATGAAAATTCAGCCTTTAATTCTAGCATTTGATCCCTTATTTCTTCCTTTCTTGCACTAATCCCCTGCTCTGCCTCTCAGCGATTTTGTACTAGGCAACCATACTCTGCTATGCTTTTGTACTCACTTACCATGGACTGAATCCTCCAAGACTATGAGCTGAACTAAATATCTCTGCCTCTAACTTGGACATGGGCTTCATGCCTGAGCATCAGGAAAGGTGATTAATACAGAGAAAAATCCCTAGTGCCTTAGGGCTAGGATAATTGGAGTAACTGGGGTATAATGGATAATGGGTGCCAGAGGAAGAATAGATTCTAAAATTAATTCACATTTGTTTATCAATATACTAGAATTCATTAAAATCTTTTATGGAATAATTTACAGTTTATAAAACATATCTCTATAAAGCTATTTTATTATAGTAGAATTGCTCAAGGATGCCTATTATCACTATTTTATTCAATAATTTAGAAATTCTGGGTGACCAAGTCATAAGAAACATTAATTACAAAGCACATAGATAAAAACTATATTAAGTAGTAAATTGGTGGCTCACAGATGAAAGTTAAATAACAGACACTCTGTTAGTTTAATAGTTTAATAACATCTACTCTATCTTCTTATAAAGACACTGATTACAACAGAAATGTCACCCTAATGAATTTTTCTAATTTTCTTCCAATGACATCTTTAATGACTAGGAAATCAGCACCTACATTTTGTGTGACACAATTACATTTTCACCATTTGCATTCCTATTGTTTAATTTTCACATTTCTTGAACTTTTGCCGTTTTTTTCTAAAGCTTATTCCTATGATCTTGAGAAATGCATTATTTTATTGAGTAGGGGGTCTCTTAATGACCAGTTTGAGGATATACTGCCAAACATATGTGAGATGCCAGATATTTGCTTGTGTGGAAATATGTAAAAATCAGAACCTCTTTGTCTGAATCATGTCTAAATTTTCCCATTAATACAATTTTAACTGATTTTTAAAACAATACTTAGGTTTAAAAATCAATATAATATTAAAACATATTCATTTATTCAAAAGAAAGTTATATTTTCCAAGTTATAATTTTATAACAAGGTTATTTAAAAGGATACTACAGATCAAAGAAAGGAACTGCTTTCTCTGTAATAAATATTAGAAAAAAATTCATAATTTATGAGTAGATATTGACTTTCTAAATTTAACATCAAAATTTATTGACTACATTGTATACCTTTATCCAGGCAAATTAAGAAATAATTAATCTTCATATTCATAGGAAATTATATCTATAGCAACTATTATGTATTATTATTTACTGTATGCCAGATATAAGAAGTGTTAATATTTCCATTGTATAAATCATTTTGTTATCTTAAGGGTTTGAGGAGTGCTCCTCACTGGAACACTACTTGAAGTTACTTAGCTTAACTAAATAATTTGTAATTTAATCCTTTGAGACAGTAAAACACAAGTGGAATCATCAAATCTTGAGAGGTGACCTTGTAGAGAGAGGCAGCCAGCTCTCCAGGGCATCTTTCATACGAGTATTGACTCTTTCACCAAGATTGATCACCACAGCCTAGCCACCTCCCAAGTGACCTGGGTCCAGAGCTCATCTCTTTGATTGAATGTCAACATAGTGATTTTGTTGGACCTAACAATTCAGTCTAAAGTACTACCCTGAACTTCAGTTTTGCTTGAAATTGGGTTTTTAAAAAAAGCCTGCTCATAACACTGATCACAAATTTTCATTAAATACTTACTTCATGCAATGGCATGAAATGACTGGAGCTCTAGCGCTTGCCTCTTTTTTATGATCTTGAACACATTCACTTAATAACAAGAGCAATGGACCAGTTTTTGTTTATTATCAATAAACTGAGGAAAATATTTTAAAACTACAAAGCAAAAGGAAGCACAGTCCTTTCATTCGGTTCCTTTGGGTATGTAAGAAATACATCTGTACAAGCTACTATAATACATCATAGACTGTAAGTGCCTTTGAAGATAATTTAGACTGTAGGAAACTAAGAACAGTAAACATAATGATGTTGTTAGACATCATGAAAGTTGTCTTTCCCCTTTCTGGAGCAAATTGCTCAATACCATTGAAGGAGGAAGAGTTTATTTCCATTAACGGTCTCAAGAGTTCATGAAGTTCTTGGCCGGAGGGCTCTGGCACAGGAGCATCATGGAGGATGGACGTGGTGAAGCAAAACTGCTCAGCTGATGCTCGCCCGAGCAGGGCAAAAACACAGGGAAGAAAGGAGTGAGGGACCGCGTGCAGTACAGGACGCGGCCCCTCCGCAGCCCACACAAACCTACAGAGACGGGTATTCCGCCAAGCCCTTGTGTGGCCCCTAAGCCAATCAACTTAACACAACTAAACTATCACACTGAAATACTAATAACAAAGTCTTTCACATTTACCTAGAATTTTAAAAGATGCAAATAAGCTGAAGTTGAAAGAGAAGTACAGAGAAAAGTGATATATAATCACTTTTCAAATGTATACAAAACATGTAAAGCAAGAAATAAATTTCATGGACAGGAAAATCAATTTCATTGTGTAATACTAAAGATTAGGAAAAAATAACAATGCATTATTATACCTACACAGTTAATTTAGTATCATATTGTAGAATAATTCAATTGGTAGAAATTTATTAATTCAATAAAAAATTTATGTTTGTGCTATGTAATTCCAAACACAATATCCCACCAAAATAACCCATATCTACTATTATGAGAAAGACTATCCCTTGGTGTGTCTTGTCTAAAAGACAGAGAAGAATGATCTAACTATATGAATATATATCTAAAACTATAATTAGACTACTTTCAGGCTGTACACTATTAGAAAACACAACTGGGAAACTATTTTTACTTGCTGAATCAGAGCAGATTTCTGCGAAGAGAAATACAACTTGAGAAACTTAACAATAAGAAGTAGATAGAAGAGTATTCAGGGTAGGTGGGGGTATGTGTATCTTATGCAAAGCTTCATTACATATGGATTATGTGTAGACAATTGTCCTGACCTAAAAGACATCAGGAAAATATGTCATTGTTGAGCTTGTGAGATAGCTCAGTGGACTAAATGCCTGCTTAGGCAAGCACAGAGACTGAGGTTCAGTTCACAGCACCACATGCTACTCTGGCCCTGCCTACGGGTGCACCATGCTGGCCACTAAGATGGGCTGTGGTGACACGCACCTGTAATCCCAGTGCTGCAAGGCTGCACACAGGAGGATTACTATGAATCTGAGCTTCACAGTGTGATCCTGTGCCAAATAGATATAAAAGAAAATAAGTCAATCTTAGATATATTTAGGATCTTCTAAATTCTTTTACTTTTGTACTAAATGTAATGATGTATTACTTAGGTAAAATACTAACAGGAAATTTACTAACAGTGCACAATTTTCAAAATTAGGCCCTCACTGTTCTGTTAACAAGGGATAGATAATAGGACAATAGAGGATAACAGAAGTCAAATAAAAATAATGTTTAGTGAGTAAGCTGAGAAATAACAGTCACTTGAATTAAGTAGTTTAGATATGCCTAGCTATGCCCTGATTCATAAAATAGCTAAGATTTTAAATTGCAAATACTTATTAAATAGTAGAAGCCAGGAGACTAAATTATCCACAGATACTTAGCTCTGCTTGTTGACCTCTCTGTGACTTTTGAATGAATGATGATTCCAACCCACTGTGATGAAGAACCCAGATAACACTGGAAAATAGACTCTTATAAGGGAGGACTGCCATAAACTCAGACTTATCTGTGTGTCCCGATCTTTTGAGCTAGATGTAAGAGTGAAGATGTGAATACAAGTTTATAAGAGTGAGTGTGGACCAAATCAAGAAGTTTGTGCATGACATCCACACCTAGAGTTGTTGGAGCTTAAGCCATAAAATAGCTTCAGTAGAGAATAATGAGCAAGAAAGAAATGAACTCCAATTTAGACTATGCATTACAGAACAAACCCCAAACAGATTAAAATACATATATTAAAAAGAAAGCCAAGAGTGTGATGTCATGCAATTGTTTCAAGAAAGTCAATAAGGTCAGAAAATGCTGAGATGTCAAGTAAAGGAATATTGACCACTGGCTTTCGAAAGAAGAAATCAATGAAAATGTTAGTAATGCTATTTCAGAGAAGTGATGAGGTAGAAAACTGATTGTTCTGGAATAGGGAGAGAGAGATAAGTCAGGAAGTAGAGCCACTGTTTTCAGGCATCTATTTCAAGAAGTGCTTTTATACATGGAAGTGACAAGATTATGATTAAAGAAGCCAATAAGAGGAAAGGAGCATTGTTTAGAATTAGACTCCTGAACATAGACAAAGAAAAATACCATTGAAGATAAACATCTCATTTCATTTGGGATATTGCAAAATCATTAAATTTTCCCAAGTAAAACTAATTTCAAAATAGACATTTTATTTTGAAGTTAAAAACCAGTTAAGGTAGTGGTTGTTTGTAGCCAATTCTTTATCAAAAGACGTGAAACAAAATGTAAAGGCTGTCACAATCATATGTACATGTGAGCTTTAACACCTGACAGCTTTGATGGAAGGAGATGGAAATAGAAAATAAGAAAAGGAATGTGATAATTTTGACAAAACGGTAAAGCTGACTAAAACTTAAGAATGGCTTTGTCAGTGATTGATTGAATGGTTGATTGATTGATACAGGGTCTAACTGTGCAGTTCAGACTCATAGTGATCCTCCTGTCTCAGCTTCCTCAGCACAAGGATTACAGGTGTGCATTACCATGTCCAATTTGGGGCCAGCACAGTACACCTGAGGTTGTGAGGCTAGCACAGCATGTGGTAGCGGGGATCAAATGCAGATCCTTGCAGTGCATAGACCGCCTCGCTGTCTCCCTAGCCCAGAATGGCTTTGTCTTGAAATTAGACAGGATTATAAAGCTGAAGCAAATGTTAAATTAATGATCCTACTGACCTGGTTTGAAACTGTCTCATTGCTATTTCCTTCTCCATAAAATTAAATTAAAAAATAATAATCTTTAGCTTGCAAATGTAGATAATTGCATGATTTTAAGAGAAGTTAGTTCTTCAAAGATATTTAAAGCAACATCCAGAAGGATTTCACCTCCATTCCACCAGATCACTTCTCCCCAATTGACCTATAAATGCAGTTTGCAAATCCAACTGACACTTTCTAAAATTAATTTTCTCTCAGCGTGTTATCAACATATGCTGCAAGCAGTCAGGGTCTTCTCTAAATCTCTCTCCATTGGGCCTTAGGAAATCATGTACTTCTGATTCTCCTTAAAGATTTGTAATCCTTTATTGATTTCTTGACAAAAAATTGAAAAAAACAAGTGAATTTCTGTAATATCTTAGTCTTCCTCATTTCCTAGCTATTGCACAGCTTCAACTGGTATTTGTAGTCAGGAAGCCCTAAACTTATAAGTTGCTTATAGAACTGTAACACATACCCCCAATATTGATTGACTTACTTGCCAGAGTCCCAAGGGGTTCAGGAGGATTGATACAAACCCACACTACCTCCTAATTGGAGGCACCCAATAAGATGCTGCTGATTTTGCCATCTTTCTTTCCTGCAATGTGAGAGGTATCTCAGCTATATTATTCTTTACCTTCTTTTCCTTTATATATACTGAACATGCCCTTAACTTAGTACCTTTGGGTTCATTGATTTCTAGACCTCAAGAATCCTTTCCTTTTTACAGAGCTTCCTCTCTTATCTTTAGGCTTCCATATGAATATATCTTTAGCCATAAATTTGCCTGAATACATTTATAAAGAAGATTATCTCAGTCCAACACCTTACAGAACTTTGTATTATTCTCTCTCTCTTTTCTTCGCTTCGCTTCTCCTCTCCTCTCCTCTCCTCCCTTCCCCTCCCCTCCCCTCCCCCCTCTCTCCCCCACTCCCTGGCTGCTGTCTTGGTTCTCCCCACCAGCCCTTCCTCACCTCGCCCAACCCTCCCCAGATCCTTCTCTTCCTTCTCTGCTACCTTTCTGTCTCTCTCTGCTTCTCAAAGTAACATTAGTGAGGAAAGAAGCAAAAGGTTGCAAGATTTCTTCTCAGCTATGCTGAACCATAAGAAAAAAAGAGAAAAACTGCTTGATTAACTAGAGGACAGCACTGCTGTTGCAGAAATGACATGAATTAATCAAGCGTTTCAAACAGCAATGGAGTCTGCTGGGGGGCAGAGGACATTCATAAAGCATGCCTTCATTAGTGCTGCGATAGTATTTGGCAGATATCTTGTGAGGACACCATAAGTTAGGGAGCATTACCATAAATTTGACTCTATTAGATCATATATGACAGCAAAATAATTGAAAAAATCCACCTGTGGCAAAATAAGCTGTGAAGAAAAGGAGAAAAGTAGAGATAGGAATCATGATATTGGGTTGACTGCAGGAGGTGGCGTGAGGTGATAGACCCCTAAAGCTTACAGTTTCAGGCAAGAATGATGTTACAGCTTTATCTTCGCCAGTCCACTGACTGATTTCATGCTAGATGATTCTTAACATATTGTACACATAATACAATTTTCCTAAGTTGAATAAAATGATAAAACATAGCAAATACTGATAAAGATAAGCTAAAAATCCCTTGAGGCATTTAACATTGTCTGCGTTGAGAATGAATTTTTACCTGATACTTACCTGTTCTATGTAATATGTATTTCTGCTAGCGGTTGAAATCAGTTCCTTTTTTTCAGAGAAGGAATTTGTTCCTCTCATAAATAAATGTAATTAATTTCATAATGCTAATGTGCACACATTGAAATGTAAAGTTCTCACTTGAACCCTAGAATAGACTCTGGGCGTGGCCACAAGCATCACCCGAAGTTAGGACTGCTTTTTTATCCAGAGTACTTGTTTCCTGCAGTCTTATGTGACTTGAGTCTCTGCGACCTTTCTGGCGTTCCGTGGTTACCCCAGCCTTCTGGCCAT
The DNA here is from genome assembly GCA_002564305.1 of Octomys mimax. Taxonomy (NCBI): domain Eukaryota; kingdom Metazoa; phylum Chordata; class Mammalia; order Rodentia; family Octodontidae; genus Octomys; species Octomys mimax. Next base: position 12,825 of record NDGM011184261.1, on the reverse strand, counting down.
GAAGAGGGGCAGTAGGAATTAAAAACCTCACTCAGACAACCTGCATCAGCCCTGTAATGCGTCCTCTTGTCCCCTTGCCTTTCAGCTGAATATACTCTGCGAGGCTTCTCTGGGTTCCACATGCTGTGTCCACACTTTCTGACATGGCCCTTAAAGCTGAAGGTGAACTCTTTCCTGCTCTCACCTGTATGCGATTTTCAGGCCAGGAGGAATATATTCTCTATAGACTCCATGTTCCTGCTTCTCTTTTATTAATTGATTTTATGCTATTTACGTCAATTAGCTTGAAAAAAAAAAAACAGGCTTAATGATGTAGTTAGTGATGTATTTTGTAATGTTTCGAGGCCTAGAAGAATCTTGTTCTACCTTCATCTTTGATTTGTAGTTTAGTTAGATACAGGTGCATATTTTAGAATTTGATGTTTGCAATTTAAAAATTCTCACAAAACATTGAGTCAAACAGACAAGAGGTGAAGTATGTAATTACCACTTAGGTTCTATGGTGTGCTTTTTGATATTTAAGATCAACTTTCAGTGAAATATTATTCATCCATAAGAATGAAACACTGTAATTTACATAAAACTGATGAAAACTAGAGATCTTGTTAAGTGAGACTGTGAGATGTTTAATTCCGAGTTAAATATTTCACATTTTCATAAGTGAGAAGAAATGTATGAATAGGGGAGAGAGAGAGAGAGAGAGAGAGAGAGAGAGAGAGAGAGAAGAGAGAGAAATGAGAAGAAGAGAGAAGAGCAAAACGGGTAGAAAATAATCAAGATATGAAAAAAGCATTTACTTATTACCCTAAATAAGCCACACCATTCAGTTACATTCTGTAACAAAAAAATTTCCTATTTAAACTCAAAGATAACATTATTTGTTTTTAGCCATAGGTGCCTAATTAAATATGTTCCACTTCTTTCAGAACAATTTTTTCTTTCCTTAACTAGCAAAAAAATGTTTGTATGGTTGATCTAAACTAATTTCTTGGGCAAAATATCTAACAACACTGTCACTTTTACTGACTGCAAATTAATTTTTAATTTCTTGACTAATTCTGTATAGATAAAACAACATGTTAGTTTATCATTAAAATATATATCTATAAAACACTTAGTTATTGTAAATTATTTTGACATGTCAATTTGAGCTATATGCAGACAATAATAATGTGCTCAAATAAAGAACTCTGATACGTTAATGTATAAATGCATCTCTACTTATTTAGCTATCAAGAGAAGAAAAAAGAAGAGATGTACATTTTAAAGTATATATATCCAAGTTTTTAAAATATTTCAAACCATTTTTGGTGTTTGAAATAATATGAATTGAGAAATAGGAGAGCCGCGAAATTTGAGTGCCTTTTCACCCGACTGTGCTATGCGCAGCTCTCTTGCACTGCTTGCTGTTACTCAGCTTGTTTACTCTTTTTGTTACAGCGCTTATCATCCTGTGCACTGAAGATTATTTTGTTATACCCATTTCCTAAGACAACTCTGCTTATGTAAATGAGACCTTCTTTCTACCTCCTTGGGCACACCTTCAAATGTTCTCATCTCTTCTAATTGCATCACCAAAATATCATTGCTAGGCTCCAGAAAGACACAGACTCTGGAACTGTATTGGGTGTAAGAATAGTACTTTATTCCTTTGCTATCTGCTTCCTAAAAAAGCCCCAAACTATATATTTTTGAAGTTATTATGCCAATCCACACACAGTACAGTAAAATAATTTTTTAATTGGAAATTAGGTAATTGCTTTTTGAAACTTCCAGAAAAACATATCAAATTCAATGACTATTAGTTTTATTTTCAAAATCATTTAAAAGCATTACAACTAGATCAAGGGCATTTCAAATCTGGATAAAGTGAATTCCCTTTCCATTTATTACACTACTATACAGTTTATGAATTTTAATGATTTGCTGGCTGAGTGGAAAAGCATTCTTCTGCTACTGTTAGATGAGAAAAATCTACCTTTTCAAGGTAATGTAATCATATTAAGCAATATTTTTGTCAAATTCCATATTAATAAGTAGAGAAGCTGTGCTCAGATATATATACTTGCCATTTCTCTTTAATCATTCCCCTACTCTGCTCTATGCTGTGAGCAGTCAACACGTGTAAGCCCCTCCCCTTCCGGCTTTGAGTGGGGACACGGTGGTGACAGCGTGAGTCTCCGTGTTGTCCTTCTCTGTCTATAGCCAATGGTTTCATAGGTGGACAAGTTTCCCCATCTGCTTTGTGGTAGTTTTTTCCTCATCTGTCTTTCTTCGGGGTTTGAGTAGCAATACTCTCAGCTTTTTCCCCTAGAAACTGGAAGAGCTTCCTCGCCGCCACACTGCCATTGCTAGCGACACCATTTTGCCACCTCTCGTTGCTTCCATTCACCTAACTTTCAAACATGTTTGAGGCATCCCCTGTCATTTCCTCAATTTCCAATTTTTTCCATTACATATATTTATTATTATATATTATATATAACTACATATTTTCATTTATATATTATATATTCCAGTTCCAAAACCTAAGTGTAATTTAATATTATGTAATTAAGGTAAACAAAACTAGCTAATACTTTTAAAAATATAACTAATAAAATCAAAACAGACAATTCCTATTATGAACAAAATATATTCAATGTCATTGTTAAAAGATTGCATTATATTTTAACTATAATTTTAGTTAACTAGACAGTTGAAATAAAAATTCTTATCTATATATTTTAAAATATCATGTTTAAGAAACTTTTGAAATCACAATTTCTCAATGTTTATTTTACAGTTGTTCTAATTAACTTGTTAGAAATGTATATGATATTTATATATTTCATCATGAATACTTTTCTATGTATATAAAATTTATGACTTGTTTTAATATTTTGTCTTTGGAAATAATTTGCACAACAAATAATTTTGTATTAGAGTTTTGTCTGTATAATTAAATCAACAAATTTGTGAATTATGTTCATTTTCTTATTTTAATCTTATTTATTTGGTACAGAGTCTCTGTACACAGCTTAGACTCAGAGTGGTCCTCCTGTCTCAGCCTTCTCAGCACTGGGATTGCAGGTGTGTACACCTCTCCCAGTCTCGGTGACCAGGCAAGGTGGCCTGGCATGAGGTACTGGGGATTGAACACAGGTGTCTGCACTTGCCAGGCAGGTTGTCACTGGGCTATCTTCCCTGCCTTTGTTCATTTTCAGTAAATCTAATAGAGTGAAGCTAGTCTAAATTCTTTTGTTTGTAGTTTGTCATTAGTAATTTAGCTAGTACTAAATTGCATGCAGCTATTTAATTACCTGTGTCTCTCCTTTTACAGAAATGAGTTCTTGAATACTATTCTGCTAACTTGTTAAATTTCATGAGCTTTTCTTGCAGTCCCAAAGCATCATGTTCTGATGAAAGTAATGAACAGGTTACAGAGTTGTAAGTGAAAGCGGACGTGTTATGAGCAAACAAAGAAATCATATTTTCATAGTAGAACAAGAAAGTAAACTGTTTTGCATCAAAAATCTATCAAATTTTTCAGTATCTAATAAATCTTAGATGAAATGAATGTCATATATATGGACATTTTGATGATTAATTCTGTATGCTAATATGGAAACTAGTTTTTTGATGAGAATACGATTTAAATAACTGAATTTACACAAACAGATTTCTCTCTAAAATATGTGGGGAGTCTCAATCATTGGAAATCCTGATTAAGAAAATGACGGGGCTCAGAGGAGGACTGCAGAAGACTGTCTTCATAATTCGTCTCTATATTTACTCTCCTAGGTTTCAAGCATGCTGGCCATGCTGTTGATTTTCAGTAGCTCATCCTCATTTATAATTTTTAATTGATACATGAAATTATGCCTATGTGTGGTGTGCAGTGCTATGTTTTAACATATGTTCATGCTATCTAATGATCAAATCAAGGTCATTAACATTCCCATCACTTCAGATACTCATCACCTCCTTATATTAGGAAATCAGCTCAGACTCATCGTGATCCACCTGTCTCAGCCTACCCAGTGCTGGTGACAGGTGTGCACCACCACACCTGGTTTTAGAGGCTGGCACGGTGCAAGGCCAGCATGGCCTGTGGAATTGCAGATAGAATCTGGGTCCATGTGCTTACCAGTCAGGTGCTTAGACCACTGACTGTCTCCTCAGCCCCAAGTTCTGTTTCTATGCATCCGTGGTCATCAGTTCTGAAGACCCTGTTCTACCATAGAGCACTGTAAGCTACACTCTTGGTCTCAGGGGTTGAATCAACCATTTCCATTCCCCCGCCAACCCTTCCCAGCCAGTCGCCACATCGCCTGAGAGTATAAACATATCACATTGGTATTTTTCCTCGTAGGAACGTCGCTAATACAGAGGCTTCACATACTATCATAGATGGTGATATAAACACAATTGCCGTGAATCTTTGCTTTAGAGTACTTCTTAACTTTTATCATTATTATTTAATATTTAAAAGACAGGAAGAGCCAAATTAAAATATAATAAGCCTCAGACATTTCAATGATGGTGGTGTAAATATAAGCACATATCTTTTACTTAGGAAATGTCTACAGGTATACATGAGGACAAAATAGAGTTAAAAAATTGAAAACACACAAAATAGACCTAACGCAGAAACTCGTGAAAAGTTTACTCTTGAGGATCACAGCTGCACCCTGTTAGGCCCGCAGATGGGCAGCTCCTCTGCCCGCTGCTCTGGGAACCTCTGCAGCACTGTGCGAGGAGGGGTGCGCAGGGCATGCTTAGCTCCAATGGCCAGACAGCAGAACCCACAGTCACACAGAAGCAAGCGTTTTAAAGAGTTGATGGAGTTATAAATGGTACAGGTGATATGCAACAAAAGAAGCACATGAATGGGTGACTTTTCCTCAGGGGGGAAAAAAAAGAAAGCTCAAAGGCCAGTCTGCATTTAGAACCACTGGATAAAGACTATTTTCGACAGGCAATTCTATATTCAGCAAGCATAGTCTCCAAAAGGAAAGGAAATAAAACATTTGCATATTTTGTTAGCACAGCTGCCTTTTAGGGTAAAGGAAAATTACATAAAACAGTAAACCAATCAAGTCATGAAAACACCTTGGTAGATACCTTAATTCATCCTCCTAATAAGCCTGTTGATCTCGTCTTCCCTATTTCCAGCATCTCCACCTTCCACAAAATGGGTGGTCTTTTTCTTCATCCCACCTTGTGGCGATGATAACTTGGATGGCCACAGGAGGTTATTTGCCTCTTTGAAGTGTTTTCCAACAGTATAGAGCTCATGAATCAGATCCTCCATGCAGATGATTCCATATTTACCAAGAGATGGAGCAATCAACGAATTATCTGTCAAGGCAATTCGCTTCTTATTGCCTTTGCCATAGCCACGCTTGTATTTTAGTTCATTCACTGACTTCAGGTTTGGTGCCTCCATGCAATGTATGGCTCCACAATTCTCAGCATGTTAATTGAAGTGTTGAGCTTAATGAAGGTACCATTGAAGATTTGGCGAAGGTGAAGAAGCTGCAAAACCTTGTGGACCTTTGGTCTCACAATATTGATACCCCTGATCAGGATGACAAACACCAGTTTGGGCTCTGCAGGGACATAGAAGTTGCCAGCTTTTCTTGCCATCCTAGTCATTCATATCTCAGTTCTGTACATCTGTCTGTACTCCTTATGATAGCGCCTGGCTTTTTCATAGATGAGCTTCCTTCTTGCCTTGTGAAGCATCTTCTGGGCAAACTTCTTTCTCAGTTGCTTTATCTTCAACTTTACAAATGTCCTCACTTGTTCTTAAGGGTTTCTGGCACAGCTGGAGCCTTCTTTTTCTTCTGTTCTGCGTGCTCCATGGTTCCAGCCAGAAAAGAGGCTCTTTTGAGACTTCTTGTTTGAGTTGGAAGGGAAATTGTGAAGCCTAAAAATCTAAAATTATGAAATCAATTAATGACATAGAAATTGACTAAGGAAGAGATTGTATTTTGGCAGGACACAAGTGATATTGATAGCCACAACAGAAATTACACAGTAAATTCCCAATTTAGGAATGAGTTCTGGGTAAATCAAGTTAACTGATGCACAAAGACTACGTACATTAAGCACACAGCAGCACAACTGTGACAAATTCCAGCAGTAATTTCTAATTCTGAATTTGTTCAAATGCTTTGAATTTTTGAAATGTATTGGGTATAAATCATTGGAATTGTAAAAGATCACAACACAAATGTTCATATTTCATATACATGTAATTTATGGTAACTTAGAAATCTATATTCCCTTAAATTCTATCCTCACTTAAATCTTAAGGAAAATATATGAAATACTTTTCATCTCAGGCAGTGATGAAGATTTATGACAATGTTGAGAAGGAATCAATGTCTTGCAAGAAACAAGAGTACCATTTTGATGAAGATCATTTAGAGGTCTCTCAATTACATCCTAATAAAGTTACTGAGAAATCCTACCTTTTGGTATAAAGAGACAATGTATGAGGATTTTTTTCTGATATTGAAATCTAGTATAATTTGGCAATGAGAGAGTGTAGGGTGATTGGCTATTCACTAAAATAGAAACCAGATGGACAACTGAAAAGTGAAGACTTCTTGCTCCAGAAAGTAGATGCAAAATTACTCTGAGAAATACGATCAGATCAAATCTTGTCAGCATAAAAGCACTGACTGGCAAAAGCTAATTTTTTTAGTCTAAGGAAATTCTGATATTACCTTTCCATTTCCCACAATAACAGATTAAGAAGAAATGATGACTTTAATAACTGAAAATAATGATAACTTGAAATCTATTTGAAAAAATGTCAATTAATAAATCAGAAAGCTTGTTCAATATCAGCAATGTGCATCAGTGAAGCCTACAGTTTATATCATAACCTCCTAAAATCTTTAATAGGTTATTTGTTATCTCTACTCTCTCATACACAGTATTGGATAGCTTATATAAATGAGTGAATCAAGAAAAAAAAATTTTAAAATGAATTTTGAGAGGAAAAATACGGGTGTTTTTATGACAGTATATAAATGGATCCACACAAAAAGATCTCAGCATACACAAAAATAAGCTAATATACATTTAAAGACATAGCAGAAAATTAAAATGTAAACATAGGTATATGTATGTGCATATATGAGAAATTAATACAAATAAAACAGTATCACAATATCATTTTATTTAGAATCAAAAGCATGAGGTTTAAAATTATAAAATTGACAAGTCAATTAAATAAATATAATATTACTAATTTTATTTATAAGTTTGTTTTTGCAAATTGTTGAGGCAATTTTGAAGTAGAAGGTCATGTTATAGGGCCTGCTTTCCCTGATTTTAAGATTTACCATAAGGTTGCAGTAATTGTAAGCTGATGGGAAAGTTGAAGGTCATCTGATAAATGGTAGGGCCATAAGATAGAGTACAAAAATAAATCCTACTATATAGAGTCAATTAAATTTTGGTAATGTTCCATGTCAATGCATAGGAGGAAGGATAGTGTGTTCCCAACAACAAAATCAGGCTGACAAAACTGGGTGACCTAAACTGTGCATCATGCCCCCAAGGTGCCACCCAAGTCAATCTAACTTGGCTTCCCTTTTAATAACAAACACTCAAAGTCTAGGAAACTAAGTTTTCCTTTACAGTGTGATAACTTCATAAAAGTTTTCAAAACCTATTTTATTATATTGGTAATAAAACTGACTTTATTATAGTAATAAAATACTAAAAAAATTAATAGTAGATAAAGGTACACGGGACTATGAGAAACTCTCCAAATCATCCAGAATACAAAGTTACAAGAAACATGTCAAAAGATTTAACCCCTTATCATATAAAATATAAAATATAAAAATAATAAGACAATGGGAAGCACATTAAGATTAAAGAAATAGTTAAATATTAAAAATTGTTCTACAATGACAGTATCATACTGTTGAGTATGTAGAATCATTGCAGTATAAAATATTACTGACTATGTTGCAAAATGACACAATAAATTAGGAAAACATTTAGATGGCTTCTGAAATAGACAAAAGCTGACCGTAGGACTCAGTTATGCACACTGCACATACACAGAGAAATAAAAAGCTGCATTCACACAAAAAATTACTCATGATGTTGATGTTCTTACGTAAGGCCACTCAAAGCTAAAATCAATGCAAATGGATTTCAGGTTGTAGATGAATCAATTGCAGCATGAAAGATGCGTGAAATGGAGCACTGCTTTACACTGAAAGGGAAAAAGTAACTGGCGCATGCAGCAGTGGTACATGTGAAGCCAACGAAAATGTAGAAACTAGATGTAGAGACTCCATGTTATATAATTAATTTAAAGATCCGCTGGAAGAGACAAATTCATCAGTGTAGCAAAAGTATTATTTGCCAATCCCTGTAAAACAAAAAATTTTGAAGTTGGAGGAACATTGATGCATATTAATTATTTTAGCCAAGGCGTCCGAGGGTGCATGTTCCGAGTGTGCCAGGAGAGTGGTGTATCTTGAGGATCATGCCCATTCCTGGCCTGTAATTTTAATCCAGCTCCAAACAACTGAATAGTTTAGTCCACAGTCCATTTCAGTATCATGAATAACACCAAGAAACTGCCTTAAAGTTCTAAGCACAGATTCAAGAAAATTATTTTACATATGAAAATAGACATTTTACTAGATTTTGTAGTTTTCCCATAAAAAGGATATACTGAATAAGAATGAAAAGGGAAAGGCTTTTAGAGAAAAATGCATTTGTATATACATAACATGCAGATCAAATGATGTAATATTGCTACAGAGTACATTCTAGAAACAGCAGTTTTGTATTTGCCTATAGTATTCAAGTTATCACACGGACAAAAGTAAGAATCATAAATCAGAAAAAGATATAAACATTATACATATACATTGTATGTGTATTTTACTTTATATGTTATCAAAATTGCTTATGTTACTGGAAATTCTAACTGCTCAATCCGGAAATGATTAAGCACTTTGTAATATTTTCTGGCAGTCTGTAGCTTTGTTTGAGAGTATTTCATTCATTTTTCTTTGTCTTTAGATACACATAAAATATCAACTAATTTAGAAGCCATTGATATCCCCCCCATAGAAATTTATTTATTTAAAATGTTTAATGCTTATTTTTTTACTAAGTTTACCTGTGTAATTTAGGTATGCATAACTATCCCATTCAATATAGGGAATATGTACCTTCACATGATATATTTTGATTCCTTTTATTTTGGCATTCACTCCCCTCCCTCTTGAAAAGTGTTATATATATTTATTGAGAGAATGATTTATAGTTGAAGTGGCACCTCTAATGAGCTAAAGAAAGATCTGTGGGTGTTGACTCTTGAAACGTCTGTATAAATTACAAGACTAAATTTTGGAATGCTGCATTTCTTTTTTCTTCTCCCATTGCTTCGATTTCATGAAAATTTTGAATTTTGCCTGTGGAAGAAACCTCAGCTGTACTTTGATTGATGATAGGGAGCACTGTATTCAAGGGAACACTGAACAATGTAATATTACAGTTAACTTTTTCCAAAAAAGAAATTCTTCATGACAGAAAGATAAAGGAAATGAAATCACCACTGCAAGTGAATAATAGCTCTGTCAAAATGAGCAAAGGGAATGAAGACACTTGCAAAGTTATGTTTTCATCTGAATTATGTATATGAAAAAGGAATGATGAATTTCTGATGCATGGCTTATTTTTAACACATGGAATTAAATAACCTGTAACATTTTTAAAGACTGCTTTATAGAGTCAGGCGAAGTCCTTCTTTGCCAAAATTTACGCAATTTTTCTAATGTGAAAAGAGCATGAATATAATGATAATTGTTTAAATGGGGCCAGCCAGATAGCTCAGTGGACTAAAGCATCTGCTTAGGCTGACACAGGGCGGGGGTTCAATCCCTGGCTTGCCATGTCAGCTCCACCCCCGGGGCACGAAGAGAGGGGATTGAGACTGGGTGTGGTGGCGCCCGCCTATAATCCCAGCTCTTGGGAAGCTGAAAACAGGAGAATCACTATGAGTCCGAATCATCTATATAGTGAGACCCTGTAGACTCTCTACTAAATACACATACACACAAAAAGAAATTGTTTAAATGAATGAAATTTGAAGGCAAAACCTCCATACACTTTATTTATTATAATTACTATTGTTATCATTATTATTATTATTTAATGTGGCTGGTTCAGCCTGCCCTGGGGGCGAGGCTGGCGAGGCATGGGGTGCTGGGGATCAAATCGCAGTCCCTGCGGTTGCCTAAGCTTGCTTAAGCAGGGGATTTAGAGTGCTGAGCTATCTCGCCAGCTCCACACACTTTATTATGAGGAAGGAGATATCATTTCTGCTTGGCACATTTTAACTGTCTCCAAGTAACAGCCAAATCAGGTATTTGAGTCTATTAGAGAACAGATTACATGTTTTTTTTCCTACACAACACAATGCGCAAAATGATGCTAGAGTTCGATGACAGAGAAGGCACAGGAACACTGTTCTGGCAGGACCTGAACAAGGATCAGTCTGCAGTGAACTTGAGGCAGTGCCCTGGGAATACTCTGCAGAAGCTGCAAGGATCGATGGAGGAACGCTTCATGACCAAGGCAGCTGCGAGGCTTGCAGGTCTATCATGGCTGCAGCTACCTACTTCTCTGATTCCTGTTCCCTCCTGTTCTTATTTCTATTCCTACCTCTTTTTCTATTTCTGTGATTCTCCCTTGTAGCATTCGTGAAGTGTGAACTTCACATTCAAAACTATTGAAAACAAAATGATTTTTTTTTTCCTTTGGCGGAACCGGGGATTGAACTCAGGCCCTTGCACTTGCCAGGGAAGTGCTTTTTCCTCTGAGCCATCTCCCCGGCCCCAACAAAATGATTTTGACTCATCAGCATAACTATCTTTCATGAATAAACATTATAATTTGTGTACCAAGTGTATCTTATTTACTCACACAATATTTTCAGAGATTTAGAGTTTTTTCTAAGTTTTCCATAGCTTTCACATATAATATACATTAACAATATTTTACAGACTTAAAAAGTAAATGGAACTGTGTATGTGCATTAGTGCTATGCTAATAAATTTCCCAGGCTTTTAAATTTTTATTTATTTATTTATTTATTTTTGTGCCCTGAATTGAACTCAGAACGTTGCACTTATGCCACTGAGCTAGCCCCTTGGTCCCCTATTAAGTTTTCTCAGGAAACTGGAAACCAAGAACAGGCTAAGGTTGTAGGAAATTCATACTGTGTGGTTTTTTGAAACTGCAAAGAACAAATGCTGAGCATTACCTGGGCAAAGCTGCTGTTGCTGTTAAATAAATCATACATTAGAGATTGTACTTTATGGATCAATTCAACACATAACAACTTGCCTTCAGGTTCATGGCTATAATTAATAGGTTGCTAAATGGAGAGGCTTTCCAGTGAAGGTTTTCAGCCTTGATTTGGGTCACAGATTACATGGAATTTCTGAATAGGCCACTGAGTTTTCCTCCCAGTAAGTGCCCTTCTTCAGAGAGCTGAGCAGGTGTTCAATTTCAAGGGTTGTGTGAGCCCTGCGTTACACTAGGGTATGTTTCAGACTTCTCCAAATAGAAAGAACCATAAACTAGGCATATACAAGGGTGTGTGACCAGAAAACATAGTAAATGTTAAATGTACAATAAAAATACACTAAACGACACGTTTCCAGTAACCCCTTCAGAATGCTCCCCCTTTGCCGCGTCACCCTCCTCCCGACATTTCTGCCACACTCTGAAGCACTTCTGGAAGCGCTGCTTCGTGAGGGTCTTATTTATGCTGCTGTAGCTTCTCAATGGCCTAAATACACTCAAAACATGTCATGTAAATGGTCATTTTGCTTTGGGCAAGAGCGAGAAGTCACACACTGCCAGACGCAGCAGATGAGGCGGGAGAGGACGCGCTGTAATGTTGCAAGGTGCCTGTGCTGCTGGTGGGTGGACTTAAGCTGTAGTATTTATTGTGATTTTTTTAAATCACACATCATAAAGACACTTAGGAAACAAGACATCCACACTGCTTCAGAAAGGAGAAAGAGAAAACTTGCTTGGAACTATGGAATAATATTTTTATGGGGATAATGACAACATATCTTTGAAAGTAATAGGTTTTAAATTTAAACATTGACTGTACCAAGGAGTTGATGGCACGTGTCTGTAATCTCAGGCAGAAGGATCACCACGAGTTCAAGGCCAGCATGGGATGCACAAGAAATTCAAGGCTAGCCTGCACCACCAAGAGATGATGATATGTATTTTGAGGCAAGGAGAGGGGCAGTTGTATTTTCTTTTTGAAAACTGTCTCATCGACTATGACGCCTGCAAATCTAAAGTCTTCAGAAGTTTGCGCATGCTCTATACTCAAGGCAACAGTGCAGCTGAAGTTCACAGTCCGTTTGCTTGCAAAGTTATGATTTCCTCAGGTCGTGGCCGAGTGCACTTTCTATATTTCGGCGTTTAATTCACTGGACAAACCTCACAGTCCTTTGCTGAGGGCATTATGCTGCGCTTAAATCAACTAATTTGTATCTTCACCTCATCTAAAGGAACCCTCACAGAAACATTCACAATACTGCTCGTGCAAGCATCTGGATTCTGCACCCTCTCCAAGCTGACACGCACACTCTACCATGGAAGATCAACACCTCGCAAAACTGGAATCGCAGGCCCTGCAATTCAGCACACAAGTCTCGGAATTAATACAAAATCATGTGATGCAAGCCATCTACATGGATTTAAATATGCTGTGTGCAAGTCAATATGTATTTCTTTCTTTCTTTTTTTTTTTTTTTTTTT
>NDGM011184260.1:0-13910 GCA_002564305.1 Octomys mimax | reverse complement strand
GAGAAGGAGAAGGAGAAGAAGAAGGAGAAGGAGAAGGAGAAGGAGAAGGAGAAGGAGAAGGAGGAGAAGGAGAAGATACAAGCTACAGGCTCACTCTGGAAGATCCAATCTCCAGGCCCATCTCCGTGGACCTCATCCACAGTTCCACCCAATAGATCCAGATCAGCCTGCCCTTGGATCATTCCAGATGGTCTGCCAGAAATACTAAGCAAGTTTACAAATAAAGAGATTTTTCAGTCAGTTTGAAAAGATTAAATTATAATCCTTCTTCATCAAATCCATAGAAGCCAATGCACAACCACAAAGCACAACCAGGAAAACGTGCCACCATCAAAGGAGCAAAACAGCACCAGCAAACCAACGAAAGGAAATAGAGACATGCAAACTATCTGACGGAGTTCAAAATAACTGTTTTAAGGAAGCCCAGTAAACCTAAAGAAAATATAAACAATTCAAACAAATCAGGAAAACAATAAATAACCCCAATAAAAATTTTAAATTATTTAATTGTAAATAAAAATGCAATACAGAGGATCAATAGCAGAATGAGCAATCAAAAGAAGAATCTTTGAACTTAAGTACATGGTACTTAATAAATTTTAGAGGAGAAAAAAGAAATTTTTAAAAGAATAACCAATGCAAGACACCTGTGGAACTATATCAGAAGAGCAAATATGCAAGGTACAGGAATTTAAGATGAAGAACGAAAAGTTAAAGCAATACAAAGCTATTTATGAAATCATACAAAACTTTTCAAATCTGAAGAAAGATATGAACACCTAGGCAATTGTCAGAAGAGCCAAGGGTTTCCTGTCAGATTCAGTCTAAGCAAGACTACACCAAGATACTGTATAATCAAACTGTCAAAAATCAAAGATAAGATTATCCAAACAGTAAGAGAAAAAAAGAAAACCACATATAACAGAATTTCATTAAGGCTAGCATGGGATGTCATGGTAGAAAATCTACAAGTCAGGATTCAATGCAATGGCATACTCAGTGGTGAACAGAAAGCCCAACCAAGAATACTGCTGGCCTTCAGAATTTAGGGCTAATGACTAAGACAAGCTAAAGCTGAAATAGTTCACGGAGCCAAACCTGTTTTACAAGACATGCTAAGGGGAGTTCTTCAGGCTGAACAAAAAGAATGCATTAACAACACAAAAATACGTGGAAACATACATAAATAATAGTTGTAAGAATTTCTTAAGGAAAACACAATAACAGAAGTTGTAAGCTTTGACACTGCAAGCAGAAATGTAGAGAAGGGAGTAAACATGTAGTTTTATGGTGTAACAGTTAAGTTCTTATCACCTTAAAATAAATTTTTGCATCTATAAGATATTTCACATAAGCCTCATGGTAACCACAAAGCAAAAGCCTAAGTGGATACATACAAGTGAGAAAAAGAAATCATTTCACAGGAGAAAATCACCCATCACAAAAGACCCCAGAAAAGAAAAAACAAAGAATCTACAAAACAAGCAGAAAACAACAAACTGGCAGCTGTGAAGCCCTAGCTTATTAGTAATTACCTTAAAGGTAAAGAGATTAAGAGACTCACTTCCCCTTTCAGCACCTGCATAGACTGAAAATGAAGGAATAACAAATATATCCCAGAGAAGATAGTCACAGAGAGGGTAAAAGCAATTTTCTTTCCCAGTGGGCGCAGGAGAAAAGCAGATGCCCTCAGCAAGGGTAAAAGATAAAGGAACATAAAAGAAAATAAAAATCTAGGTCTGGCCAAATAGCTTAGTGGATTAAAGCACCTCCATACAGGCGCAGGGGCTGGGGGTTCAATCCCCAGGCCTGCCACGCTGGCCTTGGCCCTGGGGTGCACTGAGATGGCAATTGAAATTGGGTGTGGTGGCGCGTGCCTGTAATCCCAGCTCTTGGGAGGCTGTAAACAGGTGGATCACTACGAGTTTGATCTACTAGTGGTACCCTGTACACCCTTCCCTAAAATAAAGAAAAGAAAATCTAGCTGACTAAAATCCTGTGTTAAGGAATGTGTGAGGAGAAACGGGAGCACTTCTGGATCATAGCATCACATCCTCGAGTCCAGGCCCATCGGAAGAGGATTTTGCTGAGGGTGGGAGCAGGACTAGCAGGCCTTCAGTGATGGCCTGGCTGATGGAATAGATTCACAATCACTTTCAATCCCCAAAGGGCATGGTGAGGTTTTCATAAGCCATGGGGGGACTCAGAGAAGCCAAAAGCAGCACAGGGTGGAAGAAATTGCCATGGGCCAGTGTCTTGTGCACAATGCTCTCCAGTGCCTGCGAATAGTAGCATGGGGGAGACTGCTTGCCTTGACATAAGGAAAAACTGTTTCCCGTTCCCCCCACATACAGCAGGAGAGCTGCCTGCAGTATATCCAGGGCGCTACCCACAAGAGCCAGTGGGGTGTCACATCTCCTAGCTGAGGACTGCAGAGAGCAAGCCACTGGCCAGTTGCCTCTGTGACACCTGGTGAGGATGATCAAGATGGTGCCAGGACTGATGATGCTAGCTCAAAGTTTCCACACATGCTGACTGAAGGGTGTCTTGCCGTAGCTCAATAGCTTTCAGGGCACATCTTCTGTAGGGTAGCATCTAGGCAATTTTCGAAGCTTAACCACCCAGGTACCACCATTCTTGTCCCCACCAACTGGTTTTGTGATAGGAGCAAGAACTTTCTCCTTTTTCTTCTCCTTTGATTTAGAAGCTGTGTACTTTCTCTTGTACAAAGCCTTTCTGGAATGCATAGCAGATCGAACAGGAGTATCTACCAATTCCTCTAACCAGGCCAGGATTTTGGCTGCAGTGTGGCTGCCCCTTCTTGGACTTTTTTGCCTTCACCTTATCCTTTTTACTAGTACCACTGGCAGCAGGCTTCTTGGCTTTGGGTTTCTTCTCCTTAGTATCGGGCTTCTCAGTGTTTTCGCCTGCCATCTTGCAAGATGGGAAAGAGCTCCTATTCATTTTTTACCTATAGAAATTTCTCTGCCTTCTTTTCCCATGCCATACCCTCTTCCTTTTCATCTTACTCTCTCCTTCCACCCACCCTCCACATTCCAGGCAAATCAACAAGTGGTAGCATAATAGGGCTACTCACCAAAGAGTGAAATTATCTGAACAATAGGGTTGATGTGTGGTTAGATCTGCTGCTGTTTTTATAATGAGTAGAAATTCTCATGTCCAACAGTGACAAATTTCAACCCAACTAAAAAGAATAGGTTGAAGTAGTAAACAATTCCCCCTAGACAAATAAAACTCAGAATATATCACCAGAAAACAGAACCTAACTAAAGAACCTAACTAAACGAAGCCCTCACCTCAACAACCGTCTTCTCTACATTTGATCTCAATCCTCAGCATAGAGAGAAAAAATATATAATACGAAAAGACAAGGCAACATAAAGCCTCCAAAGAGCCACAGATCTCACAAAGCATCCCCAAGGGGCACCAATGCAGAAGAATTCACATGGCATACAGCCGAGCTGTATGAAATGATTAAAGAAACAACAAAGAAATTCAGTGAGCTCAAAGAAGTCATAGCACAAAAGAGTGAGGAACTGTCAAGAACAAAACATAATAAAAGTGGCCGATGCAGTTATGGAAGAAGCAAACAAAAAGTTGGAAAAGCTGACCAAAACAGTTCAAAAAATGAATGACAAATTTACTAAAGATATAGACGCCACAAAAAGGTACCCAAAAGAAATCTCCAAGAGAAAGGATTTTTATTATATTTATAAACACTAGAAATGACCCATGTGAAGTTAGGGGTTCAGAGTTGAAGAAGGGCTAGCCAAATAGCTCAGCAGTTTAAAGTACCTGCAAGCAGGCACAAGGCCTGGGGGTTCGATCCCTGGGCCTGCCTTGCTGGCCCCACCCCCCAGGGCTCACTGAGAAGGCAATTGAGACAGGGTGTAGTGGCACACACCTGTAATCCCACTTCTTGGGAGGCTGTAAATAGGCAGATCACTATGAATGTGATCTAGTAGTGAGACCCTGAACACCCTGAAATACAAAAAAAAAAAAAAGAAAGAAAGAAAAGAAAGAAATTGAAGATCAAAATTTAATCACATGATGATATACTCAAAGAGAGCTAGAGAAATGATGAAAACAAGAAATATTTAGCCAAAATGTACTAGACAATGCTAAGAAGATTAGCCTAAGATTGATTCAAGTTAGAGAGAAATTTGGGGGCAACACACATAGAATAAAAAATTTGTTTACAAAAATCATAGAAGAAAAGCTTCCAGCTATGGGGAATGAAACTTTTTAGCCATAGGGAATGAAACTTTTCAGCTATAGGGAAAGGCTTACAGAACACTAAATAACTATGATGAAAAGAGAAGCTCCCCACAACATATCATAGTCAAGATCTGACAAGTCCAAAACAAAAACCATAAAAGCTATCAGAGAAAAGAAAAAAAAAAAACTTAAAAAGGTAAACTCCTTAGGACTACAGAAGAATTTTATTTATTTTTTTTTCTTTTGTGGAACTGGGGATTGAACTCAGACCCTTATACTTGCCAGGGAAGCACTTATTCCACTGAGCTATCTCCCCAGCACTTACAGCAGAATTTTAAACATGAAACTTTAATGGCTAAGAGAACTTGGACTGATGTGTTTTAAATCCTAAAGCAAAACAACATTCAACCCACACTAATATATCCTACTAAACTATCTTTCAAAATTGATGAACAATAAATGACATCTTCAAAAATTTATGGGCACCAGTTCAGCACTCCAAAACCTACTCAAAAATATCTTAAATAGACACAGTGAAGCCAACAAATCCGAAAGTTCAGATGGTACGAATACACATACTCCTCATTTACTATCTGTTTTAAGGAGTTGTTAAACGTTGTGACCAAGTTGTTAAGCACTGTTCAAACTTACAACACGCCACTCAGACTTACAACCTGACAACCTGGTCTTTTTGTGTTTTGTCTTTTCTACAGTTCTATACATTTTGTTGACACAGACAATGTGTTGTTCGTATATACTCCTTGTTCATACAGTACTTAAATTGGTTGTACTATATTATACAGTACTATTATTTTATGCTCAGCATACATTACAGTACTGCATGCAAGAGTTATGCAAAGAAAACCACAGTCATCATGCTGGAATTTCTTTTGACTATTTCTTTGTTCTGAATACTCAGATGTGTACAATGTATACAATTGCTCATTTAAGGACCAACTCATTTAATGACCTAGTCATAGGATAGGAATTTAGTCATTAAATAAAGAGTGTCTGAACATCAAGTAAGGTGAGTAGTTAAACAAAAAAGGGAATATAAATAGGGGGCTGGGGAGATGGCTCAGTAGAATAAGCTCTTCCCTGCTAAGCGCAAGGGCCTGAGTTCAATTCCCAGTTCTGCAAAAAAAAAAAAAAAAATACATATAAATAAATAAATAAGTCATTAACATGAAAAGAACATGACAGAATAGTCAATACTTTTCAGTAATAATTTTCAATGTAAGTGGCTTTAACTCCCTTATTAAAAGACACAGATCTGCAGATGGGGTCAAAAATAAAATCTAGTCTGTCACATTCAAGAGAGTTATCAAATCCAAAACCAAAATCATAGACTAAAAATCAAAGGATAGAAAACAATATTCAATGCATTGGGACCCTGAAAGCAAGTGGGAGTAGAAATTTTATTCTTAGACAAAGTAAACTTGCAGCTAAAATTAATCAGAGCAGGTAAATAAGTCACTACATGTTAGTTAAGAGAACAATTCAACAGGAAGTAAATATTTTAAAAACTCCTACATCATCAAGATCCATTCCGGAGATATAAGGGTAGTTCAAAATATGCAAATCAATAAATGTAATACCATAAGGAGATATATCACATGATCCTATCAATAGATGCAGAAAAAGCTCTTTTTTAAATTTAGTTTCTTCAGTAGAATAAGCTCTTACCTGGCAAGCATAAGGGCCTGAATTCAATCCTAAATTCCACAAAAAAAAATTATTTTTTATTTTTTAAGAGAATACGATACAGTAAAAAATTAGAAAAAAATCCAATATTCATTCATATGAAACACTGAAGAAACCCACATTTACTGATAGTGGGATTATAACATGGTGCAGGCACTTTGGACAGTAGGTTGGCAATTTCTCAAAAGGTTAAAAAAAATTATCATGTGACCTCACAAAAGTATCCCCACATCTACAGCCAAGAGACATGATTCACAACAGCCAAAAAATGGGGAGAACCTGAAATGTCTACTAGGTTATGAATGGATAAGTAAAATGTACCATATACAAATGAAGGGATATTAGTTGACAATAAAAAGGAATTCAGGGTGGGGGAAAGGAAATATATATAGGAAGATCTTACCTCAATCCAGTAAAAGTCATTTGGGACAAACCAATGACCAACACCATACTAAACAGGAAAAAGCTGAAAACTTTACCTCTAAAATCAGGAATAAGAAAAGGATGCCTACTGGGGAGATAGCTCAGCAGTCTAAGCACCTGCCTGGCAAGCACAACGACCTAGGTTTGATCCCCGGTAACACATGCAGGGCCAGCCCCACAACCAGGGATGGTAGCATGGGACTGTAATCCCAGCTCTGGGGAGGCTGAGACAAGCAGATCAATATGAGTCTTTACTGCATAATGAGACTTTGTACCAAATAAATAAATAAATATTTTAAAAAGGATACTCATCCACTATCAGTACAGGTCTCCAATATAGTTCTCATAACACCAGCCACAGCAATAAGGCAAGATAAAGAAAGAAAAGAGAGATAGGAAAGGAAGAAGTCAAGTTTTTATTTTTTGTAGATGATATGATCCTTTACATAGAGGATCCCAAAACTTCCACCAGAAGATTCCTAAAGTTCATAATCAGTTCAACAATGTAACAGGACACAAAATCAACATGCAAAACTCAATAGCTTTCTTGTACACTATTAATGAATTTTATGAGAAACAAATCAGGAAAACAATACCATTCACAGCAGCATCAAGAAAAACTAAAGACTTAGGTAACAACCTAACCAAGGAAGTGAAAGACCTCTACAATGATAACTATAGTACTGTCAAAATGCTCACAGTTCTAAAACTGATGGCATGCAGATATTGCTCAATGTCAATCAGTACACCAAGGGCATTTCTCAGAGAAGGCCATAGTGAAATTCATATGCCAAAACCAGAAGCGACCTGTATTAGCAAAAGTAATCCTGGATAACCATAGCAAAGCAGGAAGCATCACAATCCTGAATTTCAAGTTGTATTACAAAGTTGCAGTGATTAAAAAAAAAAAAAACAGCAGGGTACTGGCACAGAAACAGACAGGTGGGTCAATGGAACAGGAAAGAGGACGCTAAAACAAGCTCAGGCAAACACAGCAATTTGATCTTTGACAGAGGCCAAAACATATGCTGAAGGAAAGATAGCCTCTGGTAAGTGGTGTTGGGAAAACTAGCTCTCCACATGCAGAAGATTGACTCGAGACCCACACCTGTCATCACATACTTGACTAAAATCAAAATGGATCAAAGATCTAAACATTAAAACCAGAATGCTTGACCTGTTGTGAAATAACAGGTAATTTTTTAAATCTATGTATTTGATATAAGATCTCACTGTGCACTTCAGACTGCTGTTTCAGCCTCCCCATAGTGATCCTCCTATCTCAGCCTCCCCAACACTGTGATTACAGGCATGTGCCACCATGCCACCAGTTTTGGGGGGCATGTTCCCCGGGCCAGCATGGCATGCACTACCAGGGAAGGAACCCAGGTCCTTGCACTTGCCAGGCAGGCTCTTAGTCTACCGAGCTATCTCCCCAGCCAAGGGATCACAGGTTTTAGAGGTTACAATCCATAATTTACTGGCTGAGACAGTAGGATCACTACGAGTCCAAACTGCATAGCAAGACCTTGTACCAACAAAAAATAAAATAGAAATGGGGATGGGGCATAAGAAGAATAAGAAGGGTCATGCACATTACCAACTACCCACAAAGAAGGTAATCATTATGTATCATAGACATGTACTAAAACAAAATTTTAAGAGTGTATTTTACACAAAAGAACAAACAGAATGAATGGGTGCATGGATGAATGGATGGCAGAAGGGACAGGAGTGAGGGAGGAGAGGAGAAGGGAAATGATAAAATGAAGTGGCATGGTGCAGGGCACAGCAGGGAGACGCTGCTGAGCTCATAGCAGCCTGGAAGCAGAGAAAGCAGGAAAGAAGCCCGAAAGGAGAGGCCAGAAACAAGAGCGCGCCTTTCCAGGTCACCATCCCAGTAACCCACTCAACATGGATTCACCTGGAGGAGATCACGTGCAGTGCAAGGGCCAAGCATAGAAAGATGAATACATCTTTTATGATCTCACATATAGGCAGAGTGGAAAAATAGTGGAACTCAGAAACAAAAAGCAAAATGGTGGTGACTGGGTGCTGAAAGGGGGTAGGGAAGACCTTGGTCGGAAGTCACTGAGCTTGAACTTCCTTGTTTTCAAACTATGCTACAGTCATGTGAAATATTTTCAGTTACTGCAATTTCTATTTCAGGTAATCCTTTAAAATTGTAATTTTTATGGGCTGAGGATGTAGCTCAGTGTTAAGAGGGCTTACCTAGTAAGGCTCTGGGTTCAAACCCCAGCATGCACACATACACACAAAAAATTAAATTTTAAAAATATATAGCTTTGAAATATTTCCTTAAGAAAATTTCTGCCTCAGTAAATATTCTTTTCTTTTGGTACCAGGGATTCAGTTCAGGACCTTCGGTTTGCCAGGCAGGTGCTTATGATGCTGAGCTATCTTCCCAGCCCAATAAATATGTTTTATAGTATACAATTAAGTACAAGTAAAAGTAGCTGAATTTAATAAAATTAAATATTGGAGAGATGGGAGGGGGATTTGTGGATGGGGGGAGATGGGAGAGACAGGAAGGAGATAAGGAGAAAAGAAAACATAAAGGATCAAGATCCAATATGTATGGGTACCAATTTCCCATGATGAATGTATTTATTGTTGTTGTAGTCAGGGTTTACAAGGAAAAAGGTTTACTACAGGACACATAATTTATAGGATTATTTTATAATATTCATCCAAAAAGTCGATTGCAAAGGAGTGTGGGAGATCCTTGCACACACTAGAGACCCGCAGAACCCAGCTGAGAACCTAGATCCTATGGCAATGTCCATTACAAGTCCAGCTGGAGACCTAGAGCCCGTGGCAATGCCCCCCACCCCAAGCCCAATGGAGGGCTAGAGCCCAGGACAATGTCTCATGCAAGTCTGTATCAAAGGTTTGTACTGGGAAGGCCCAAAGGGCAGCTGTGGAAGTTAGCAAATCTGCGCCAGCAGGCTGAGGAATCTGAGCTGGAGCCAGGAAGCGGCGCTCGGATGAGGACCAGAGCTCCCCGCAAAAGCACTGCAGCCCTCCTCAGCCACTGTGAGGCCCCGAGCTCCTCCAATGACGAGAACAGCCGAGTTCCTATCAGGAAAAGCAGCACGACAAGCTTCTCTGGGAGGATCCAGGGCGCCCCATCCTGCCCTCCAGTTCTCTTCTTACATGGCTGGCAAAGTCCTCAGGGGGCCTTCCACGCCCAGCTCCGCGCTGATTCAGCCCAGCCGGGTGCTACAAGCTGACCATAATTGTGGTTAATCCACCACAATTATGAATCACAAACATATACTAATAAAAGGAGGGGAAATAAGTTATTTCTCAACAAAACATTTTTCTATATATATTAAGTCCTTTTGTTAGCATGTTAAGCGAACGGCGTTTTCCCATACATTCCCCATCACGTTTTTAATGAAAAGAATAAAAATTACGTCAACTTAAAAGTAACATTAAATTAACAGAACTGCGAAAATCACAGTATTCGTTTTTAAGTGTATCTACATTCTTGTCACTAGAGGGAGCTCAGTATTTAATTTGTATTCTGAAAGAGTACAGCCGGCTGGCAGTCGAACTGCCCTTTGCATCCTGCCGCACTGTGCAGAGGGGCTTCCAGATAAACTGACACCGTTATTTTTTTTTCCCCCCCAGAAGAAGAAAGTGACCACATTCGCTCTGTGCTTTTCACAGTATTTGGGGCAGGCACAAAGGGCTTCGTCTCTGCGGCGCCACTGTCAAAAAGACACACACAGTTCTTTAAATGCGGCTCCAAAAGGGCCCGAGCCCTTCCGTGATCTGAAACAGAGCCGAGGAATAGAGGTCAGATCCCGCGGCGGGGCAGACAGCGCGCTGAGCAGGCGACAGGCCGGTTGTCCGCTTCTGAACCTGTATTAACATGCGAGCTCCTCACGCTTGCACCTTTTGTGTTACGGGCAATTCTTTTTTTAATATAAATAAAGGAAACCTCTATTTTGTTACCCCCACTTATGGACCAAACCCACTAAGCTTTAGACTGGAACTGTTTGGTGGTTTTGTTTTTGTGTTTTTGTTTTTGTTTTTTTGCTGTTTTGAAAAACAAGTTTAGACGAGACATTTAGAAGACAATCAGCCTTTGTCAGTTCCTGGAACTGAGTAATATTGAACAGAACTGAGAGCCAGTTCTAGCCCTCATAAAACAAATTGCAGTGAAGGCGTCTGTAAATAAAAATTAAAAGGAAAACACCACCACACGTATATTTTCACAAACCTGATTTCTGGCGCAGAAATAAAGCAATAAAAATAAGAGCGCCAGTCATTGCTTTTAATACCTTTTTGCAAGAGCCAGGAAATCCTTTTACTGATCTGCACATTCTGAGGAAAATATTGACGTTCTTTAAAGTACAGACTTGAGGAAGGCACAGGCGCGGCTGCCCTCCCCGCTGTGCACACAGTGCTCCCCTTGCCCACTCTGGCCCCGCCACCTCCTGGAGGTAGAAGGGCGCAGAGGGGCTCCGGGCCATCAGAGATGGCACCACCGCGTGCTGAGGCCGCCCTGCCTCTTCCCGGAGGGCTGTCATGTTGCTAAAGAAGATTCCACCTTTGAAACTGGAATATTCTGCTGTACAACATCAAAATTTTATTCTGGTTCTTCTCTTTTGAAGAAGGTTTTAAAAAGTATTTTCCCAGAGAGAAGACTTGAATTTAAATGTAGTATTATTTTCTCCATTTTTTTCCCCTTCTTTCTCTCCCGCGGTCATTTTGTATTCAGCCAAAATACTAGAGGCCTACTTACATTTCTATTAAAATGGTCTTTTTTCATTTCTCCATTACTATATAAGTTTATAGAACAATTAGAAAATTCAGCCATGACAAATTAGGAAAGCAACCTTACCCCTCAGAAATTATTTAGGTGACCTCTTGTTCTATAAAATTTCTTTATGAATTTTCTTCACAATAAATAAGAATGCTAGTTATTGTTTCTAACCTCTTTGTATAAAAAACCAATAAATCATCTAAAGCAAAAGATAACTAGGATGTTTTTCTTGGGAATATAACAACAATACCTTATTAAGTTTTAAAACTGATTTAGATAATTCATAAATTTCATAAGTTTATTCTATAAATACACTGAAATGCACAAAATAACATGACTAAATAAATGCAATTTTTTACAGTAACAAAAGACTGGAAACAATCTAAATGTCTCCATTGATGACAGGTTAAATACACTGTAGTATTTTGAAATGACAATGCTTGGATATGCTGTGATAAAAGGAAAAAGTAGATACTAATACGGAATCATATGGAATAATCTCCAAAGTCTTATTTTTCTCATGGCTGAGACAAAATACCCGACACCCAAAGTTAAAGGTGGAAAGGTTTATTTAGCCTACAACTTGCAGAGGTTTCAGTCCTTCAGCGGCTGGCTCCAAGGAAGAGTGGCATGGCAGACAACATTCCAGAGGAGAAATCGCCCATGAACAAGCAGGCAACAGCAAAGCAGCAAGCAGCAGCAGCCACAGCTGCAGTCTGCCTCTTTCCTCCCTGCCAACCTAGCTGCCTTTTGGTGGTAGCCCCCACACCTGTAGTGGTCCTTCCCACACGCCCAGAACTATGCTAAGCCAACCAATGGGCTGATTTAGTAACCAGGCACCTCAGTCCCATCATCACAACTTGAATCCCAGCATCATACACCCTAGATCCAGCCACCTCCTAAAAGCCCTACCTATGACCACACGAGGTTTGGGGAGGCATGTAGACATAAGCCATAACACCTAGTTACTTGTTAACTTCATAAAAATGTACAGGACAGTCTTAGGTACTTTTCTCATCCCTGAGACAAAATGCCACACACCCAAAGTTGAGGGAGAAAAGGTTTATTTCAGCTCACAGTTCATAGTCCACTGGCTCCAAGGTAGAGAGGCACAGAAGAAATACTTCATGGCAGGACAGGCAGAAAATGGCAAGTGGCAAACAGCAGCAGCACACTCCCCTTTCCATTTCATCCCATTCAGGCTATATAAGCCTTCTGGATGGTGACAGCCACACCCAGTGGGGAGTGTTCCATTATGCATGCTCAAGACTAAACCAATCAGTGGACTACTCCAGTACTGCACACTCTTAATCTCATTATCACACCCTTAACCTATGTTCACACCCTCTAGATCCAGCACCTCAGAAAATCCCCACCTATGAACACAGAGCCTTGGAGTAACATCTAGGTACAATCCCAATAACAAGAACAATGTGGTTAATGTTACCATTTGTATCATAAAAGTAGTACACCTTCACGCAGCTTATACATAGATAGAATAGCTCTAGAAGAACGCACAGGAAAATGAATAACAACAATTGCTTCTAGAAGGGACTTGGACACTTAAAGGACAAAGGAGAGAAAAAACTTTTTGCACTGTAAGCTTTTCTAATTCTGTACCATGAACATGTACGTACTATTTACTCATAACATATACTAATACGTATATGACTCTATGACTCTGGCACACTATAATATTCTCATTTTGAATATGAGAATGTCTCCATTGATGACAGCTGAGAGTTCTGGGGTGATTTAGTTATTATCTGAGAGCCAACAAGTACAGAACAATCTGGAAAGGACGACTCATGTGGAGTTCTCTCTTTAAGGGCTAGAATTCCCTAAGTTTATGAGTCCTTTCTCTTAGCATCTCTAAGAGTGACATTACTTTTCTCTGCAGCTTCAGCCTCGATGCACTTACAGACTAAGTCCCTTAAAACCAAACAGCTATGTAGTATATTTGTTTCCTGTTTCCTATTGCTATGGTCATAAATTACAATAGCTCAGAGGTTTGAAACAACCAGAGTATCTGACATCTGAAATGAATGTTAACTAGAATAAGATCAAAGTCTTGACATGCTTGCATTCCTTCTAAAGGCTCCAGAGAAAAATCCTTTCCTTTGTTTTTTCCATCTCCTAGAGACACCCACATTCCTTGGTCCTTAGCTTTCTGCCTCCCTAGTCAAAGACCATCAACTGCTGCTTCTGATAGACTAGGCGGGAAGCCAGGAATGAGCTGAGGCTCAGAAATTGGCAGCAGGGTCCTCAAAGAAGATTCTTTAAAAGGCCAGATTTCCTGAGTCTGTACTTTCCAGGCTCCTGAGGCCTTTAGCCCCTTAAAAGTTACCTGTCCTACCATGTCTGACACCTTTCAGTCCTATTCAGGCACACCTTGGGGTCCATGTCTGAAGTTACTTTGGTGACCCTGGCCACCCAATAAGGCCTCATTCACACCACCAGTCCACTCCCACCACTCACCCCTGGGCTTTGAACACCAGGTTAATGTTAACTCTGTCCAGATAAATTCAAGCATTCCCTCTCCCAACATGAGCGTAGAGACTCATAGCTGAGTGGAAAGAGTCCTTTCAATCATAGCAAACCCTCCCACCCCTGCTGTCAACTCTCCTCGAATTCTAAAGCCTCAAAAGAAATTCTGCCCTGGGACTGGGGAGATGGCTCAGTAGAATAAGTGCTTCTGTGGCAAGTGCAAGGGCCTGAGTTCAATCTCTGGTTAGGCAAAAAAAAA
>NDGM011184259.1:0-12447 GCA_002564305.1 Octomys mimax | reverse complement strand
TGGATGCATGGATGGATGGGAGAGGACAGCCAAAGGAGTGGCTGAGGGTGTGAAAGCACAGAGCTGTCCTGCCCTGTGCTGGAGCCCCCACCCTCAGCAGCTTGGAGACTGGCCCAGCTGCAGAGGTCTTAGGCTAGAGGATAGTTGTTTATTAATCTGGGGTTGAAGGCCAGTGCAGTATTGCTCCTGGTCACTGGGCTAATTGGTCTCAGCATTGGGGGCACAGCTGTCAGAAACCTGTGCTAAAGGGCCATCCTCCCTGCCACAGTCTCTGTGTTCTGCAGAAGCCTTGTAAGTCATATCCAGAGGAAAGTGGTGGGGCTGGGCGGGGAGTCTGGCTCCCAGCCTGAACCTCTTGAAGTCCAGGCAAGGGCTATTGTGGGGTCAGTGTGTCCACGTGAGCCTCTGTCTATTGATCTGGGGCAGTTGTGTCCTTCCTGGATCTAACTGATCATCTGCAAACTAAAGGGCAGTTTGCTCCATCCAAGAGGTGGGTTAGGAGTGAGGAGTACATACACCAGCAACAGGATCAGCTCTGCCTGCTGTCTCCAGCACCAGCATGCTGCTGTTTCTGTGGCTCCCTGTCCTTCTCCTGTGCTTGGTGAGAGCATGCTGCTCAGAAACAGCCTGTGAGGAGGCCCACAAAACCTGTTCCGTGGTGGCCTGCAGCGTCCCTGTCACCAATGGCACCCCAGGCAGAGATGGACGAGATGGACCCAAGGGGGAGAAAGGAGATCCAGGTACGGGGCAGCCCTGCCTCCCTCGGGAGACTGTCACATAGGAGAGTGCGTACAACACCTGGGGAGCCTCGGCTTTTGCTCTCTTGGTTCTCAGGAGGCCAGCCCATCAGCGTAATCCCCAGGGAAGGTCACTGCTTCCCAGTCCAAGGACCCTCCTGCTCTCGCAGCCCCATTTCCACATAGTGATGTGTGATGGCCCCCAGGAAGGGGCGAATCACTTGCTGAGCTTTTGGAGAAGGGCAGTGAGCAGTAAACCCTGCCTCACCTTCCCTTGGTCTCTCAACAGGTGAAGGGCTTCGAGGCTTGCAGGGCCCACCAGGAAAATTAGGGCCTCCAGGCAATATAGGGGCACCCGGACCTTCAGGACCCAAAGGCCAAAAAGGAGAGTGCAGAGACAGTTCCGGTAAGGAGCACACCCCCGCATGGGTGCCCGCGGACCAGGGCTCTGGGATCTGGGCTCAGGTGGGAGGTGCCCTTTCCCCAATACTTTCATTGAAAGATCTCCACCCTGATTCTGTCCCAGTGTCACGTGGGGCCTGACTCTCCCAGATTCTGCAGGGCCAACACCTCACTGGAACTCTGAAGGAGGTGGGACTTGGCTTCTAGTATTCTGTTTGTGCCCACTGTCCCAGGAGTGGCATAAAAATGGACTGTCCCATAAAGTCCTGGCGTCTGTCCCATAAAACCCAACTCAGGTTAGGGTAAACTTGTGAAAACAAAAGAAAAACAGTAGCCCTCTTAGTAATATTGGTCAAAATAATAAGTGTTTTAAAGAGCTTAACTGAAATAAGAAATGAAAATGAATCACAAAAATAATTTTCAAAAAGGAAAAGTACGGGATTTTATATATTTTATATGTATATAATATATATTTGTATATTTTATATAATTTTATATAAATTACTATAATGTAATAACATTACAACACTATGCAAAGAAAAGATCCCAAACTACTGCACACTCACAAGTTGTTGAGAGGAGCTATTACTACTTGGGGAAGCACTCTCTACTTGCCCCTTTTAGCATTTATTTATTCATTTATTTATTTATTTATTTATTTATTTATATTTTAGGGAAAGGCCTACAGGGTGTTCAGGGTCTCACTGCTAGATTGGACTTGTAGTGATCCGCCTGTTTACAGCCTCCCAGGAGCTGAGATTACAGTTGCGAGCCACCATGCCCAGTCTCAATTGCCTCTCAGCGTGCCCCGGGGACAGGGCTAGCAGGGCTGGCACAACAGGCCCGGGGATAGAACCCTGGTAGGCCCTCCCTTGCACCTGCTTGCAGGGGCTTTAATCCACTGAGGTATTTGGCCTGCCTCTAGCTTTCTTGTTTTTCTGAAATAAGCATACTCTTTACTAAGCCTTTTTTCCCCCCAATACTTTGGCTTCCAATTTTAGTTCCTCTCGGTAAATACCCATGTTCCTCTTGCTTTGCAGTGGCTGAGAGTAAACTGGCTAACTTAGAGAGGGAAATAAGAAACCTGAAATCAGAACTGGATCACATCAAAAAATGTAAGCTTTTTCACTGTCATTTCCAGTCATTTTTGGCACTCACATTTTTCTCCAGTCTGAACTAGACTTGGGGAGAGTGGAAGAAAACATACTTATGAATGCATCTTACAGTGCCTGTGCTTGAATGAGGTTGGCATTCTCTTGTAATATTACTGTTCCATTTGGTCCTCTTACCAACACCCAGAGTGGTTCTTACTCTTCTTATATTTGCAGATACGGCAAGGCATAAGAAGTTCAGGAAGTGTAGGGAACTCCTTCAGCATTACCCAACTAGTGAGGAGCAGAGGCAGAGGTGAATGGAAGTGTGGTCTCCATACTGTTCCTTCCTCTACATCTGCTGTGCCTGAGCCTGGCACCCCAGTGTCCATCTCCTGGTACAGCTTCTAACTGCTGTTGCTGTTAAGGGTTGGATTCCCCAGGAGAGCCTAGGATGGGGGTAAACAGGTGCCCAGTATTCCTCCATAGGCCCTGCAGCTGGCTCCTTTCTTCTTCCGAGGCTCTGGCCTGAGGGGTGGGCATGGGAATCTTCAGGGTCTTGAGTTCTCTGCCAGCTGGTTTTTTAGGCTTAGGTGAGCTCCGGACTGTGTCAGCCTCATTTGCTTCTATGATTTCAGTGCAAGACTTCTCTTTGGGCAAAAAATCTGGGAAGAAGTTCTACGTAACCAATGGTGAAAAGATGACCTTTGCCAAGGTGAAGGCTGTGTGCTCAGAGCTCAGGGGCACTGTGGCCACTCCCAGGAATGCTGAGGAGAACAAAGCTATCCAAGCAATGGCCACCGACAGTGTCTTCCTGGGCATAACGGATGAGGTGACCGAAGGTCAGTTCATGTATGTGACAGGAGGGAGGCTGGCCTACAGCAACTGGAAAGCCAACGAGCCTAATGACTATGGTGATGAGGGGGAGGACTGTGTGATTCTGAAGACCGACGGGCTCTGGAACGACCTGTCCTGCAGAGCGTCCTGCCTGGCTGTCTGTGAATTCTCAGCCTGAAGCCACTGCTTCCTCATCTTTGGTCTCTGGTCCTTGGTCCATGGTCCTTGGTCTCTTTCCTGGCATTTTGCTGAGGTCTCTGCTGCTTCAAAAGAGAATTTAGTACTAGCTTTCCCATGCCTAATGTTGGGACTATTTGGCCTCAGGGTGAAAAAGCGAACATGATAATGGGGTAAGGAATCTGGTCAGCTCAGAGGAGGCCAGAGTGCTTCGCTAGGTGTGCTGTCCCAAGCCAAGGAAAAGCATTTGGTAGTCAATAAGTTCTTGATAAATACTTTTTGAAAGGATATATTAAAACATTTACAAATGGATGAACTGATTGGCCTCTGAGAAGTGAATGTGGACAGGCCTTTCTCCAGCCAAGCTGTCTCCTGCTGTAGGACTTTTCAGGAAGGGGTGGGATACGTGCAAGCAGTGGGCCAGTGGGTGGAGGTGGCAGGGATTGGGCTTGGGTGTGTAGCCCCTCGTGACTGTTGTACAGCTGAATTTTCAGTCTTGTGAACCTCTTGTTGAGGTGCTACACTTGGGGGCCAGGGGGAGTACTTTTGGGATGAATCAGGCTCTCCTTCTAACTCAGATCCACACTGCTTGCAAAGGCGTGGGAAACTCTTAAAATTTAGAAGCACCCATAGAATCACAGCACAGATTAAGACAAATAGGAAAAGGGCAGCCTAGAAACTTCACAGAAAGGAAGAAGATGATGTAGACCAAAGATGACCAAAGATGACCCAGAACAAGAGTTACTGTGACCCAGTGCAAGACTTTGCCCTGAATTTTCTCATAGCTAAGACAAAGATGAGAGAACTGACAGGTCACTCTTACACAAATCCTTCTGTCTTATAGGAAGGGGACAGCACTGGGATGAGTGCCTCCCTCTGCACACTGCGACAAGGGCCAGAGTCTGCAGCTATAGATTCGCAGAGGACTGAAGTCCTTTTTCCCCAGCCTTTGTGGATGGCAGACACAGACTTGCAGGGCAAGCTCTGGTCTTCCATCTCCCACCTGACCCAGGTGGCTTCTGTTTGCTCCTCCTCCCACCTTGGCACTGTCCCATTCCTTTGTCACCAGCCTTACACCCTGGCAGGGCAGCCCTCCACGTCCCCCAGGAGCTGGCCTTCCTTCCTGGCTCACACTCCGCCCCTTGGGAATGACTTGCTGATTCCTTCTCGCCTAGACAGGGTCTTCAGCCTCCTCCACAAGCTGGAGTATGGGTAGGGCTAGTTGTGAGCACCTAACGGTCTAGCCCGAGCTGCTCTAAGCGCCGCCCACAGCCACTATTCTGACTCCAATCTAGGATGGAGACAAACTGCCTATCAGGCTTCATTTCTCAATTCTGCTGGTTGGCTAGGGAGGAGTGAAGTTACTGTCAGAATACAAGATGACCTTTATTCCTATATACAGAGAGAGAAGCTACAGACAGAGTTCTAAGCATCCTGTGATGGGAGGTAGTGTTCAGAAGTCTGCAGCCTGGGCTCCAGCCCAGTGACCACATCTTTGGACAAGAGGCTGGAGTCTCTACCAACTCACAGTTAAAAGAGGAGGACCTGGAGGCTGGAAGCTTCAGAGTTTGGAAGCCGAAGGAGGTTGGCTCCCTATATACTGAGTGCCTCATTTTCTATTTGTACTTCAGCCTCTAAAGCTTCTGTCTTTGGAAGCCACATGAATCAGTGGCCACACATGAACACCAACTGTGGACCCACTGCAGAAGCAGAGTTGTAGGATCTGAGGGCTGTTTTCAATTTCTGTTGCCGGTCATTTGTGTGCAAGCTAATTGTGGGCTAAGCATGTTCTAGCTGGTTTTGAATCTAAAGGAAGCCAGCTTGCGAATGTCAGAAGGGCAAGTTACTGAGACTGGGACTTTGTCTTAAATTAGTCTGTTAGTCCTTCCACTTTGTGGAAGTGCAGACAATGCCAAGGTGACTGTCACTCACCTCATGTCACATGCAAAAATGGCTACTAAAGCCTTTGACATTCAAGGCCATGCTTCTGGCACAGTTTCTAGATCCTGGAATCCTAGAACTTTGTTCCTAGGGAGAGTCTTTCCTTACAGTCTCACAGGTCTGCTGCTGACACTGTACTACAGCCAAGCCAGGGGCTGGACTGAGCATTCTGACTAGAGGTCCAACATTACATCTGTGGAAACTCCTTTCCTCCCTGTGACCATCCACCACCAGCAGTCAGACCCTGGGCTTGACCCAGGAAGCACGTGTCACAGCATAGCCTGTGACCCAGAAGGTTGTTTGCTTGTTGTGTAAATGATCTGTGCTTTGGAAACTTCTGGGAACAAGGAATCCCCACCCCCCATTAACCGGAATGCTCTCAGCTGTCATGAGGGGCCTGGATTGCGGATGTTGGGAAGTGGGTTTTGTAAAGTGGTGGTAGATTGCTGGGAAGGTAGGAGGTACTCAGGACTGCGGCCTGTCTAGGAAGAACTGTTCCCAGTACAGGCAGGCTCCTGTGTGCAAGACACTGGCTCCCAGGTTAGAGGCACTCTTATTCAGGCAAACATAGGTGTCAGGCTTCAAAGAAATCAGGTGAGGCTGGGGAGATAGCTCAGCAGCACAAGTGCCTGCCTGGCAAGCACAAGGTTCTAAGTTTGACTCCTTGTAGAAAAAAAAAAAAGTCAAACAAAGAAATGGGGTATGGGTAGCCATTTCTTAATCACACAAATGCTTTGGACTGGACTTCCACTCCAGCCCACGTGCCTGCCTCCTTTTCCTGGCTCTTCAGAAGAGTGACTGGAAGAACTGACCAGAGGACTTGACAAAATCATATGATCTTGGCTTCATTCTGGACCTAGCTCTCTCATCTTAATGAGTTCCTCCTGGGAGCTAGTTGGTCAGCCAGTGTTGGAAACTACTGCCCCAAGAAACACCATCACCATGTGACTTCCTGCCTACTCAGCACCACAGAGCTGTCCCAGAACTGAAAACCAAGATGTCTTTATTACATGGAGGCCTCTCCTGAGGTAATGAGGTCCTGCTTTACTGTGTAGTGTCAGGCTAAGTAATTCTTCTCAACTAACCAGTGCCCCCCCGAGTAAAACCTGCTACCTATCCAAACCTCCCCAGCACATTCTGAGGGGCTTGCTGCCCCTGGAACTTCAGGAAGGGGGTCTAGGGTAGGAACAGTTCCTGAGGAACATCAAAATCTAAGACCAGAAGGGGCAATATGTGTCTTCACGCCTGGGCTGCTTTTATTTCTGTGTATGTGTGGGTATGTGTCTATATGGAAACTGACAGACTTACGCAGAGAACTGAAATTCTCTACGTCCTTCTGTGGATGCTCAGTTCCTGCCCTGCTCCCAACCTGTGCCATGGTCTCTCCCCTCTGAAATGCTTCATTTCTGAGTGGCTCCAGATACTCTGGAGAAGGAGGCTGGGTGCTTAATGATGCAGAAAAGTTCTATAGGGTCCCTGAGCTGGGGAGCACAGGGGCTCAACAGACGATGTGGGCACATGCAGGTGGTCCTGTGCAGGTCAGTGATTGTATGTCATCTCTGCCCTCTGTCCCAGTTCTGGGTTGGCCACCATGGCCCCGACCCCAAGTCTCTGGCACAACACACATCTTATCTTTTTCTTAGCAGTGATGGCTCTTGTATATCATCTTGGCTACTGTACTTACATTAGTGCAGCAAAACCTTTGAGAGAGAGGCTCCAGGGATGGACTGCCTGGATTCCAACTGAGCCTCCACCAGTTTGCAGCTGTGTGGCTGTGGACAAGGCGTGGTTGCTTTCTGTGGTATGAGTACAAAGATATGAGCGCTCACCTCAGAGGACTAGAAGAGCTGACGGAAGTAAAACAATCATGACCCACAATAATGCCCCGCAAGCATGAGCCCTATCATTGCGATTATTACAGGACTGCAGCATTCATCTCTGCAGCCCCAGTACCCACCAAGGCAGGGAACCAGAGGTAAAAGCAATTAATAACGGTTCAGTAAATAAATGCCAGTGAACAAATCTGAGCTTTCTCCCTAGATGTATGACCTAACTCCCTTCTCTGAAGTTTCACACAACTCTAAAATGGATCCAGAGAAGCAGCAAAGGTCATGTTCCCAGGTGCAGGTTGTACCTGGCAGGTTGTACCTGCTGCAGGTGCTGTGGCCTCATACTGCCCCCTGCTGGTTATCTCTGAGGCAAGCGTAGCAAACTCAGCCTTTGCAGCTTTGCCCTGATTGCTATACTCGCTCCAACTCCAGCTGTGCCTCCAAGTTGCCTGTCAGGTCTAGGTGCAAGATCCCTCTGGGTGCCCACAGGTCCCCAGCATGCTGGGCTCCAACAGCTCTCACTGTCCAGAAGACCAAGGCTGTAATGGCACTCACTGCTCCCTATCTGTTTCCTTTCCAAGCCTAGGAGGTGAGCTCTTCAGGGTTCCACTCATAAGCCACCTCCAGCCTGCTCCTGATGGGTCACTCACAGATCTCTGTCCAGGGTGGACTTCTGAATCTCAAGATAGGGGCTTCCCATTGCTCTGGGGATGGACTGGGAGGCTTCCCTCAGGGTTTCCTTGGGGATTTTCTGTGTGTATCTCTGAAGTGCATGTTTTCTTTTTCAGCATCATCAGAGAAGTAATCTGGATCTTTCTCTGAATCAGGTTCTTTCTGAATCAAAACAAAATGTTTACTCGTGGTTTTTGTGATGGTTTTGTTGTAGGCAGCTGAGTTAGATAAAATATTACAGGCAATCAGACAGGGTTGGGCCCTCAGAAGGAGCGAGTATGGAAGACACAATACCTTGCAATTGTGGGAAAGACAGACACTCCAGCTATGGGACAGATCTCAAGACAAAAGATTAAGTGAATGCAGCCACATAGCTCCCTAGGGATGGATGTCAGGGATTGAGATTCTAAATAGGTCTCTATCACCTTCAAAAAGCCAGGAAGAGTCACTAACCCCTACAAGAAAAGCCCCTGCTCAGTATTCATGCCCATTTGCTAAGTGACTACCTTCCCCATTTGATCCAGATTTAATCAATTTTACCTGAGTGATTATGCTTCTAATCTTATTGGTTGACCATTGTTTCATCCCACCTTATGTCTACCTACCAAGTTCCCATGTTTTCCATCTTAGACATGTGTCACATCATGATTATGCTCTATAAAAATTCCTAGAAAAGATGGCTTCCTTGGCAATACGCTTGGGTCCCCTTCTGTTCCTCTCTTGAATAGAAGCTTCCTTTCCCCCCAGTAAATATATTCTTCTCTTAACCTTCATTGATCCTAAAATTCATTCTTTGATTTTAGATAACATGAACTGGTCCCAGGTATCTTTCAGGTTGGGAATTTTTTTCCCCTATGTCAACCTCACAATCTCAAAAATGCAGAGGACCTGAGGCTGCAGACCTCATAACTAAGGACACTTTAGGAAAGCTTTGGTTCCCTCAGACCACCAGCAAAGGGTACAGTGCAGTGGGCGGTTGTTGCCAATGGTCTCTAAAGAAGGAACCTTGTTGTTCTGCCTGCCGTAACTCTGTGGCAGCAATGTCCTTCCTTCTTGTCCTGAAGTCCCAGCCCCATCATTGACGGGGCTCTGGGCCTTCCCCTCTTGGTTTCTCTGTGGTCCTGCAGGGCAGTGTTCTCTTAAGCACTGCACATAGGATGGCAAACACTGTCCCTTTCTTTCCTCTTGTTGATGACAGACACAGGTAACTGAAACAGGGGAAAGAAACTCAATATGTTAGATGTCTGGTACAAGTTTGTAGTCTCTAAAATTGAAGAATGAATTTCAGGAACAATGGAGGTTAAGAGGAAACTGTATTTATTGGGAAAGAAAGTTTATGCCTGAGAGTGACAGAAGTGGTCCCTAGTGGGTTTTCCAGGACATTGCCTTTTCTAAGTATTTTTCTAGAGTAAAACCATGAGGTATTAAACTCCTAATAAATGGCTTCCAAGGTTTTAACCAGACAGTGAAGAGGGTAGCTGGCATCAACATGAAGAAAGAAAGGGAGAGTGTTTTTTTTGGTGGAACTGGGGATCAAACTCAGGCCCTTGCTCTTACCAGGGAAGTGCTTATTCCACTGAGCCATCTCCCCGGCCCCAAAAGGGAGAGTATTAGGTTGGGTAGAAATACTATAGGCAGTCAGGAGGCAGTGCATAAAATGAGACACATTATATCTGTGAGAGAGACAGACACTTCTGCTGAGGGCCATATTTCAACACAACAAAAACAAATGCACCCCATACTTCCCTGAGGATAAACAATAGTGACTGATATTCTAAACAGGTATCCTCACCTTGAGAAAGCCAGGAAGAGCTATTGACTCAACTACCTACAGGAAAATCCTGTTCTGTTTCATGCCCACTTGCTAGGTGACTCACTCCCCCATTTGATCCCCATTTAATCAATATTACCTCAGGAATTATGCTCATACTATTATTAGCTGACCATAGTTTTGTCCCACTTCATGCCCACCTTGTGATTTCCCATTTTTATCTACCTTGGACCTGCCTCACCTCATGCTTTTATTGTCTTTTGTCACCATGAGCTGTTGTTGTTCCTCTGACATGCCACCCTGCCCTGGAGCCAGCTGATTGTGGACTGAAACCTCTACAAACTATGAGCTAAGCAAACATTTCCTCCCTTAAATTTGCATGCCAGATATTTTGTCTCAGTAATGAGAGAAAATAACTAAGACACCCATGAAAGAAAAACTACCTTTGAGCTACATTTCTAGCCTTAATTTTGGTTTCAATGTAACTAAAAAAGTCTGATTTTACTTTCTGTCTAAATATTTAGCCATTTAATACAGAGTTATCAATCCAAAATCATCACTTTCCTGTAATTTTTCTTTTTATCATATATTTTGGGCTTTTAAAAGTTTTTCTGAGCATTCCTATGTCAATAATATACTATTTCTATCATGCTGGCTTTATGAAATTTTTTAATACAAGATGGGCCAAGTCCATTCTACATAGGTCATTTTAAGCAATTTCCCTGACTCTTCCATGATTCATTCATTCTGAAGAGCTTTGCAATTGTTCCATGCAGTCCCCACAAAGTCAATCACTGCTCGCCCGTTTCCCATGAACATTTGTAAGGATGTGCTCTGAATTTCCTCATTCTTTGGAGACTTTCTCTCTCTCACCCTCCTGCTTTCCCAGCTTCTCCCTCTAGCTGGGCCGAACATCTGGGCTTGCTCAAATTCCCCTAATCATCTCTTCTCTTTTCAGCGCTGCCCCTCCGCCCTGGTCCCAGAATGTGTTTGTGCTGAGGTTATCACAGAGCCCTTCAGCCCTGGCCTGACCCCACCACTTACACCTGAAATGAAGTGCTAATGGAATTAAAAGACTAAATATGCAGAGGGACTGACAGGGAGGCCACTGTGCTCCACCAAGATCAAAGGGCCTGGTGACATCATAAAACCCTTCATGCTGGTCAGCCTCACACTCAAGACTGCCAAGAAGGAATTAAGGATACCATTTGCACAACTCTTTTGGTTTCCACTCCATCCACTCTGCTCACTAAATACATATGGATGGGGCCATTTTGCTAAGGCAGGTCCTTGTAAATTCCTCTTTGTGACACGTGGGTGGCTCAGTTGGCATCAGAGAGCACCTAGAGAATCAGTGAGTGAATGTCAAAAATGTTAATATTTTTGGGCCGGGGAGATAGCTCAGTGGCATAAGCAGCTGCCTGCCAAGTATAAGGTTCCAAGTTCAATCCCCAGCACCACATAAAAAAGGTAATGTCTGAAATGTGTCAGGTTAAGACCCCCAGATCCTACTGCGAGTCCATGTGGATCCAGCCTGAGGGCAGTAGCCGTACATGTGATTGCTCTGGGTGCCACATGTTTGATTGCAGAGCCACTTAATTGCCACCAATCCACCTGTAGTCACTATGCCTCAGAGAAGAGGACATCATAGAACTAAGTACTGGCCCTTATCAATCACCCAGAAGTGACATGCACTATAGATACATGCCCCTCTCTTTATAGAGGCCTGATAGTCACAGTTAACTACAGTGGACAACAATCTAGCGGGATCTAGTCTCTAAGAAGTTTGGTGATTGCACAAGCAGATGTCTGTCCTCTCTGGTTAAAAGCCTTAGAACCCACCCATTCATTCTCCATGTCCATGTATAGCATCTCTGTTCCCCATTGCTAGAAGCAAATTCTACTTTTACTTGTCTGTTGGATCAGGGCTATGCAGGGCTGTAGGATCTATAAGAGCACGATCAGCCATTTCCATGTTTGTATCTAGTACCTAGGTAAATATTTACATCTAAATTAACAGTTTATTTCCCCTAATAGGTAATTTCTTTGCTGTAGCACATAAAATATAATTAACTTGAAAGGTCAAGTATATCATTAAACTTAATCAAGTACAATTTATCTAAAAGTTAAGAATGGTTGATGATTTCCTGAACTTAGGCAATTCAGTTGTCAATGTAGTACATCAAAGCAATTCAGAACAAAAATAGGATTCTAGTAGAAAAGCAAACATTAGAAGGCTCCTCACTGGCTGTTCATTATGCGATGTGGGCTTGTTTGGTAACAGGAGAGTTGAGAGTAAGAAGGAAATGAGAATATGCTATTAAATGGAACAGGGGCTTCCCGGTGCAACTGCTTGAAGAATTCCTCTACCAGATATGGAGGAAAGCTAGCCACCCCCATAGTGTCACCCGCTACTCTTAGGGTCATCATATCCCACCCCCTAGACAGCATGACAGTCAGAGTGGACGATGATATGTTGGAGGGAGTTGGACACTGCTTTAGATCCTGATTGAACTTTACCCATAAAACTTAGTACAGGACAGCCTCTGTGCTCAAGGGCTCAAGTCAGGTATTGAACTTCTGAAATATTTGCTTTAGTCCTTTCTTTAACCTGATTGTGTCTACAGAGCCCAGATGGTCCTTCTTGCAGTCATGGGACATGATGCCGGTTGGTTCAGAGGTTCTTAAGGGATTGGAGTCTCAGCACCTGAGGACTTCAAACTATGGGAGACTATTTTCCTTTTCATACTGTTTGGCTACTTTTCCTTTCCCTTCAAAAGGTACAGGCTTGGCATAAGTATTGGGATGGATGGGTGGTGGTCCTTGGAGAACTTCCACCAAGACCACCATGACTTCCAGTAGGTCCCAGTGGCCATACAATGCCATGGGGTCCAACGACTCGAAGCTCAGTTGATTGGACCAGGGCTGAGTCCTGACCCAGAAGGCTTACTTCTGCAGGAGTTTCAAATTGAGAGCAAGTGAAAATTCCT
>NDGM011184256.1:2500-18408 GCA_002564305.1 Octomys mimax | reverse complement strand
TGAATTCTACGTTTGCGTAGCACAGGTTCTTTGCCCAAAGTGGGTGTTGGAATAAAGCCTTGATAATAAGGCTTCATTAGGGATTCTTATAAAAGTAATACTTTCCAAGCATTTCAGTGCAACTCAGGCTTATCATTTACTTGGTGAAAATAATAATCATTGCATTACATTAGAAATTTCATTTCACATAGTTGGATCTGATTATATAAATGTAAACATGATGATGGATATAATTACTGAAATGCCTGACAGTGAATACAAACTTATTCTTTGCATTTCCACAGTAGCCCTGTTTCCTAAACATGTTTATTATTGGGGGGAATATTGACAGTTTTCAATAAATAATGTATTTTTTCAATAATCATTGTAAAAGAACCTATATTTGGGGAGTGACTTCTCATAGAAACATGGAAGATTAAGAATAGTCCTTCAAATTTTCTTTGAGCAAAAAGCACTGAAATTCTAATCCCATTTCTCTTGCCAGGCTCTTCTTCATCACAGCTTGAATGTACTTATTTTTTATTTTTTTGATTTTGATTTTGTTAGTACCTGTTTGTGATACACAGATTTTACATTCACCTTAAGGAACAAGTACTGTACATAACACATCTTCATTCCTTCTTATTCCTCTTCCTCTCTGCCCCCCTCCTTTCCTCTGTTTCTGACCCTTTTCCCCATTTCACTGCTGTGTCTGTTATAATTTTTCAGTTCACATTGTGACATATGATGCTAATATTCACAGTAGGCCATGTACAGCAGCATCCTGAATCTTCCCCTTCCCCTTCCTGTCACTCACTCGCTTCGTCTCTGGTCTCTTGGACCCTTTCACATTTGCAAAAAATCTCTTATTCTCTTCAACACATCATATGTTTTCTTCTTTCCTGGAATTTAGTAAAATACTATAAATCTGATGCCTAGAGCTTTAGAGACTGCAGATCAACGTGATATTAAGATACTAGTTAAACATTAGGACCGTAGAAAGAGAGCTATCCTGAGTTTGGAGGCAGATGGGAAGCCCTGGTGCTGTAGCAGCTTTCTGTGTAACACCGGTGAAATCAAATCTGCGTAATAATTCTTCCAGAAATGATAAATGCGATACCTCAAGATACAACTGTTTTGCATTCCTACTTCTAATTAGGCCCCGAATCTATTATTTCTCTTTCATCCTGGAACATTAGATGGCTTTCCAAGTTTCTCACCCTGGAATGAAAAACACCAAGTTCATAAAGAGCGCAATCTACAGTTGAAATAGCTTCTGGTGCTGCAGAGAGCCCAGGGTCTCAAGAGAGACAGAGTGACCGTGTAATAAATGGCCTTGGCATTTTAGGTGCCAGACAGTTAATGAGACCAAGGTGGGTGATTTCATTTGTTACTCTTTGCCTATTTTCTCCTTGTGGAATTGTATTTGCTGTGTACAAGTTCTTCTGAATAAATGTATTCATGTGTGAAATCAAACGTCCTAGTCCTGCCTCCATTTATTAATACTCCACTAACCTGAGACAATTGCATGGCTTTCTTTGAGGGTTCCTTATCATCTCCAAAATAGGGATAATCATACCTAATGGCATTCATAAATATTCAGAGTTTATATAAGAGTATTTGTGCATTTCTAAATAATTTTAAAATTCAAGGTATCGCTCCAGGATGTTGATGATCATGGCTGAGAATAAACTGTGGAAGATCCAGCAACTACGTCACATTTGAATTCCTAAGCAGGAGTCCATACAGTGCTCCACAGTTTTTCATCTAGTTTCAAAATTCTGTGGATCAACTATTAAATTTGGATCATCCATCAAGATTTGTCTTAGCAAGAAGGATCTGAATACCATCTATTTATTTTATTAAAAAAACAATGAACTCCAATTTCTATCAACAAAAACCGATTTTTTTTGAGCGTAGCAATATCATTTGTGTCAGTATTGTGAGAGTTCAAGAATGGCCATCCTACCCAAATTAATTAATTAATAAACTCTTGATTTCTTCTATGAACATCTCTATTGTCCAGTAAGGAATGCTCATTCCATTCATCTCTTCCACGTGATGTTCTGACGTTAAAAGAGTCACTATTTCCAGCCAAAGGATATCACAAGTAACCCAGGACAAATGATATCTATTGGGCTGAGAGAAGCATGTAAGAAATATAAGTATATGAAGAGACAGAGCTCTCTTCCTCCCTTGGACCAGAGCTTCTTTAGCTTTGAAAGGAAAATCAGGCCTTAGAAAAATGTGGCTCTCATCAGGTTGTTCAATGAAAAGTCTAAAATTTTCGATACCTCTTCATAAAGTTCATTACTTTGAGCAATTAAATTTGAGCAATAAAGCCCTATAACTAGTATTTTCACAGCTCAGCTGGTTCCAATCACATACTTCTGAGCCATGCACAGCTGAAGCGTGCAAGCCCCAGTCCTTGCTTGGACACTGCAGCTCTCGGGTCCGTCTGATCCACTGGTCTGACAGTCTGTTCGGGACCAACTTCCACAACTGAAAGACTTGACTTCAGTCTCAAGATCCCTGAGGAGGAAATAACCCCAAAATAACTAAGGGTATTGTAAATATTAAGGAACTCATTTAAGGGAGGCAGGAGCTGGTATTTGGCTCCTCCAAGGTTGGGGCTAAAGCCAGGGACAATATTTTACCGGGATTAAGTACTACCCATAGGTATGTGTCAGCTCAGGAATGAGGACAGAGAAAATTCAG
Organism: Octomys mimax; assembly: GCA_002564305.1. Lineage (NCBI taxonomy): Eukaryota > Metazoa > Chordata > Mammalia > Rodentia > Octodontidae > Octomys > Octomys mimax. The sequence goes on along the minus strand of NDGM011184256.1, from coordinate 15,711 downwards.
AGTTTAAACACACAAACAATAAGTTCCATTTATGATTACTTAATAAAAATAACAGGAAATGTCCAGATACTTAAAAATGAAATGTTCTGTCTTGTTAAGTGTCTTGCAAGCAAATTTCAAGTGAGTTAATCCAAAAACAGCACATCACAGTGAGATGCAGGGGTTGCTTATGGAAAGCTACTAAGCAAGTGATTATTTGTCTAAGTTTGATAAAGTACAGAGGTAGCTAATACCACCATACATAGTAAATGGCCAGGTCAGCAGAGACCGTGAATCTTATCTTAGTTTGTCTTTAAGTTAGATAGTTATTCGGACTTACCTTGTAAGGGGCCTCCAGTTTCCAAATAGATAACTTATATCAGGGCCTCCTAAACAGGGTAGGGCAACAACACCCTAGCCTTTAAGATCTCTGCCTCAAAGCTTTTGAGAAACAATCTCGCAGATACTCTTGGTTAACCCAGCTCATTCATTTCATGGAAGACTTATCCATGTCAAAATCTATTTCTGGTGTACATTGTCCACACATTGAAGTTACAGGATTCATAATCTTGAGAATTAAACATCAATGTCCTTGTGTTTGGCACTTACATGGTACTTGATACTGATTTAATAATTTCTGTGGCTCTCTGTCTTCCATCACAGTGCCATATTCTTATCCCCAAACAAATTGAAATTTTCCAGAGTGCGGAGCTAGTTGCAGCCCTACTGATGAGTTGGTTCCTACATAATGCAGGGCTAAATTCATGAAAACTGATAAAAGAAACAAGGCATTATAGTTTACAGATTTAATGGTTGATAACTAACTCACCTCAATTTTGATTAATGGTAAAATAGCCCTTCATTTTCCAAGCTCGAAGACTTGAGGATGCCCTTTATCCTTCTCTGTCTCTAGGTCACAATCCGGAGGGATCTGTGCTACAGGAACATCTTACTAATTGTATTTTTTTTTCTTTTTTAAAGCTTATTGGAACATTTCAGGTACACATAATGATAACATTCATCACAAGGATTTTGTACCTATACATGATATAACTTCATTCATTTTTTCTCCTCATTTCCTTACCCCCAACCCTTCCTCCTCTCCTTACTTACAATAGCTTTGCTTCTATTTATTCCTTCTATTCTCTTTTTTCTTGTTCCTTCCTTCCTTTCCCCATTCCCCTCCCTTGCTCCTCTTCCCATGTGAACATTTTCTCCCCATTCCCAATATACGTTACACATTTTGGTCCTTATTTACCCTTTTGTTTTCTCACCCCAGAAAAACAATCTGGTATTTAAACACGTACATCCAATTTTTTTTTTCTTAAGAGTACGGTCTCAAGGTGCGCCCATCTAGCTGGAAATGTGACAAGCTTGTCCTTCTTTACAGCAGAATAGTACTCCATTGTATTAGAAAAGACACATCTCCTTTATGCATTAATCAGTTGATGGGTATTTGTTCTGTTTCCAAGGTTTAGCTATTACAAATTGCGCAGTTATAAGCATGGATGTGCATATATCGCTGTGGTATGATGCTTTTAATTCTTGCAGGAAGATATAAAGAAGGAGAATAGCTGGGTCACAGAGAACTTTTAGTCCTAGCTTTTGAGAAATCTCTGAGCAGATTGCCACAGTGGTTGCTCCAGTCTACACTGCCAGCAACAGTGGAGAAGGGTTCCTTTTGCCCCACTGCCACATCAGTTATTCTTATTACTTGATTTCTTCATAGTAGCCTGGAGTGAGAAAGACTTCCAGTGTTGTTTTAATTTGTATCTCTCAAATGACTGACGATGTTGAACACTTTTTCATATATTTATTTGCCATTTCCACTTCTTCATTCAAAAAGTGTCTATTCATTTCAGATGCCCATTCTGGGTTGGGTCTTTAAATTCTGGGAGTTTGATTTTATTCTGAGTTCTTTATATTCTAGATAGTAGTCCTTTGTCTGAAGAAAAAAAGGAATTTTTTAACCCACATTATAGTTTGTTTTTTCATTCTGTTGGTGGCTCCTCTTCGTGTGCAAAAACTATTTATTTACTTTATTGAAGCAAAATCTTGAAATGTAGTTCAGCCAAGCCTTGAACCTAGTATGTTGCCTAGACTTGCTTCAAATTTATGACAATCTTCCTGTCTCAGCCTCCTGAGTCCTGGGATTATAGATGTGTACCACCGTGCCTGGTACGAAAGCCTTTTTAAAAGATGTTTTTCCAGTTGTTGATTCTTTTTGATAGTTCCAGGATGGCTAGAGTTTTGTTCACAAAGTCTTTGCCTACACCAGTGTCTTTAGTAGTTACCTATTCTATCTTCCAGGTGATTTAATGTTTCTGTTTTAATATTTAGATATTTGGCCCATTTCAATTTTAGTTTAGTACATGAAGAAAGGTGTGTGTTCAGTTTTAATTCTCATCAAGTGGAAAGCTAGTTTTTTCAATGCCATTCATTAAAGAGGCTATCTTTCTTCTGGTAAAGGTGCTTGTCACCTTTGTCAAAGATAAGGGTGGTAAATATGGCTGGAGTTGATCCTTCATCTTCTAGTCTGTTTCACTGATCTTTAATGAATTTCACTTTTCTCTCTTTCTTTTTCTTACTCTTTCTCATTCTTGTTTTGGTTCTCTTTCTCTCTTTTTTTCTCTCTTTCTCTTTTTTCCTCTTTCTGTTTTTATTCTCCCTCCCTCTCTTTCTCTTTTTCATCATTCTATTTTCTACTCTTTCTTTTGTATTCCTGAAAAGGAAATTTGAAGCCCTTCTCATAGACTTAAAACTTCTTTGTTATCTCATTGTTCACAAGATGAAATCCAAATGCTTTAACACAATTGTGTCTCTTTGTGACACAACCCACATCTTCAATTCCATCTGCAAGTACTGTCCCAGTTGTCCCTCAAATCTATCTGCATCCTCAATATCCTATATGGTGTCATATTCTACCATTTTCTCTTGAAATGCCTGGTAAAACCTCTAATTAGGCTGCAATCAAATTCCCATTATTACACTGATCAAACCTCTAAATGATTTTTCCTAAATTAATATTCCAATGCTATTTATGATAAAGTTCAATTTTCAGAGTATGATCTGAAATCCAATTTAAAATATTTTGCTAAGGGCTGGCCAGATAACTCAGTGGATTAAAGCATCTGCTTAGGCAGGCACAGGGACCAGGGTTCGATCCAATAGCATGCAGCCCTGCCGCCAGTACACGCTGAGATGGCAATTGACACTGGGCGTGGGGGCCCATGCCTGTAATTCCAGTGCTTGGGAGGTTGAAAAACAGAAACGCTGAGAATCTGATCTGTGCAGTGAGACCCTGAGCTAAATATATGTATATTATGTATTTAGTATTTTTTTTTCTTTTTCTAGCTGGGTCTTGGCATTGACCTGATATTTTTGACTGTATCAATTCTTTGAGGCCTGGTCATGACAAATGCAGGAATTTGCTTCTGGAAAAGCAGACAAATTTGGAAATGCTAGCCTGCCAAGATCCCTACCATTTACCCAACACCTCACAATGTCCAATAAACATATTTTTTGTGGAACCAGGGGATTGAACTCACACCCTTGCGCTTGCCAGGGAAGCACTTATTCCATTGAGCCATCTCCCCGGGCCCCAATAAACATATTTTTTGGCAAGTACTTTTAAACACTAATATTAAAATAGGACAAGTAGCTTCCGTGATTTTGTTTTTATCCACTTGGATATTTTTGCTTGTTTTCTTTTGCTGATCTTTTTAAATTTGTCAAATCTATGCATCTGTAGGCAAGGTCTCTGTTAACATATCTGCTGTTCTGTGTAGTGAACAAACTGCTCCCTTAGAGATTCTATGCTGAAGGTAGGAGAAGGTCATGCACTCAGGGACCCCACCAACTCTACTAAGCAGTGGCTCTCTTGCCTCTTGCTCTCTCTCTTTCTCTCTCTCTTTGTCTCTCTCTCTCTCTCACCATACACCATAAACACACAGATACATATGCATATCGACCTATTATATTTAGAATAACTTTAAAATAACCTCCCTTTTTAAAAGAAAAATACACATCACATTTCTATTGCCTACAGCTAAGCACTGTGTCAATTTTATTTTTATGCTTATATTCTTTATTTATTAAAGCACACATATACAGGGCTGGGGAGATAGCTCAGTGGTCTAAGTGCCTGCCTGACAAACACAAGGACCAGGATTTGATCCCCAGTACCACATACTGTGCAGGCCCCAGGAACCCTGGGCATGCCATGCTCACCATTGAAACCAGGCATGGTAGAGCATGGCTATAATCCCAGCACTGGGGAGGCTGAGACAGGAGAGTCACTATGAGTCCAATCTCTATAGTGAGACAAATAAATAAAAGATTAAAAACATTTTTAAAGTACAGATACACATCCAGATAATATCTTGTCACTTGCATCATTAGCATTTGTTAAAAGGATATAATGCCTACTATGCAAAACTTAAAAATGGTTTGTTTTGGCTCCTGGCTTCAGGGCTGTTAGCTCATGGTCAGCACAAAGGCAGAGCAATAGAGCCAGAAGGCATGGCGGGACAAAGCTACCCACACTGTAGCAGCCAGAAGCTGAGCAGAGGAATGGCACCAAGAGAGAACCTAGCTCCTGCCCCCGGCACTGCCTCCTCCAAATGGCCCCATCTCTTCACAGCACACTCTGCTACAACCTCAGCACATTAACCCACTGATGGAACAGGTTCAGGGTGATCTCAGCTCGCAAGGAGTTTTTGACTCCTGTGAAGTTGATATTTAATATTACATGGAAAACTTGGAATGGTCACTGATAATATTTTTCATAGTTTCATATGTTTAACTTTTCTTTTAAAATTAAATTTATTAAGTGCTTATTAGAATGACATGCCTTCCTCCAGAACTCAGGGAAGATCTGCTATACAGCTAAGCCCAATCACCATTCATCCCCATGACTCACAGCAAGAAAAATGAAAGCTGACACCTGTCCAAGGACTTTTTGCAGAAAGTAACCTGTCCCATATTGCTTTATTATTTCTGATATGATTTCCTGTGACAGCAAAGCACAAAGAATGACTGGGGCTTGCCCGTTTTTATTTTTACTATGAAATACATATTTCCAGTAATATATTTTTAATTTTTATCTTCTCTTATTGTCTCTCTGTTCTGGCCTCTGTCTCTGTCTCTGTCTCTGTCTCTGCCCCTGTCTTTCTCTCTCTCTCCACCCCTGCAAATCTTTCTAGGGTCTACATTTCTATATCATCTGGACACTTAAAAAAGCCTTATTCAACCTTTATATTTCCACTTTCTTTCTTTTCTTTTTCTTTTTTCTTTTTGAAGGTCCAGCCCACCCTGAGGGTGGGGCCGGCACAACATGTGGTGCCGGGGATCAAACTGCAGTCCCTGTGTGCTTGTTCAAGCAGGTGCTTCAGACTGCTGAGCTATCTCAGCCAGCCCTTCCACTTTCTGACTCATTTCTCTAGCCTATCATTTCAATGTAACAAATCTAATTTTCATCATTTAAAACAGAAAAGATGAAACAACCTTTTATAACGGTATAATCTTTATTGTTCAACTTGTTTCATACCAGTCACTGTGGCTACAATGTCACTGTGGCTGCTATGTGGCTGCCGTGTCAAGATTCTTAAACGGTGTCTTAAATTTAATGTACAACCTCACACTGTGCTGCTCATTAGTGCATTCTGTTTCTTTCAACTCAGTCTCTCAAATACTGGGTTTAGTCAAGTTTTCTATTTCTGATTCTCTCAGCTCCATTTCTAATGCAGTTGGGAGTATGATTTGGCTTTGCCCTGTTTTCTAATGACTAATTCCAAGCTCTTCAAGTTTGAAAACTCAAATCAGGTCTTCCTTTTGCACTCTTAATGAAATGGATGTTGATGTAAGAAAACTATTAGAATTGGTCATAATCTTAAAATTCAATTTTCTCCATTCCTTTCACAGAGGTGGTCAAGGTGAATGCTGATATTGCTGAAGAACTAACCTGATTAGAGTCATAAAACAAACCTACCACAAATCCAGCTCTGAATTTCCTGTCTTCCAATTCCTATCCTAATCCTTTGTCAACAATCCTTTGTCCTACTGCATTTCTGATGCTTACTTTTGAAAGGATCTGTTCTGAAAAGCACTCAGAAATTCCCTATATTTAACCCTAAAGAATGGTATTAGGCAATCGTATTGAACCTTTCTATGCTCCTGACCTTTAGATTTTATGTTAAGTGATTTCCTGGAAGTGAAGCCTACCGTATAACATGCATTTTTTCCAAAAGTCATTAACTTGTTCTACCTTCTGAATTCATCAAGACTCACAGGTATAAAAGCCCCTTGAGGAATTACTAAATGTCTCAGACATTTTAAAGATGTTCTGGGTCAAATTACCATTTAGAAAGAGGACACTGAAATTAGAAGCAAAGAAAAGAGTTGAAAGTCAACTGATTTACTCCCTAAAGGAAGGCGGAATGTCTCAATTATACACAGTATCAGGTCAGACTTCCCTGGAGATTTTACAGTGATACATAATTCCATTGTCCCCGAATAACCAAGCCTTTATGGATGACCTAATTTAGTTATAAAAATAATTGCTGTAAAGGGCAATATTCACCCTGTACATTAGATTAAAGCATAAACTTTTTGGAATCTGTGAGTGCATTGCATTCACTTACAAAGCAGGCCCTCCCTACTACTGACCCTTAATTCCTCTTCCTCATTATTTTTTCTTCTTTCAAACTCTGTTCGGTTTTTAGCACACAAATTTTTCAGCAATGAGAAGTGCTCACTCTAACTCAGGAAACTTTGTGGCATGTCGTCTCTCTTGTACTCTGTAGAATTTGTTATGATAATAAAGAATCATTCCCACTTCTTTTCCTGCCCACTGCTCTGTAAACAACTTTATGCAAAAAACTGAATTCATCCTCCGGCCTTAGAAACAGGTTTATAATTATGATGCCTCAATTTCATGAAGCAAAATCTGATTTGCAATTTTTTTTTGTTTCACTCTAGAGAACTGTATCCCCCAGAGAAATGCTTGCAAATGTATTGTTGAATGCAAATTTAAAAATAAATGGTTTCTTAAAACCCTTCTCGAGTGATTCAGATTTGTTCTATTTGTATTCAAAGGAAATAAGCCTAGCAGTTTCGAGTTGAAGGCTAAAAGTGAGAATCAGCTGATTCTGTATGTGAGGAAACAAAATTCATAAACCATTTAAACCACCCAACCGAAACACAAACAGGAGTGGGCTGTTACATATTTACATTAGGCTTGGCATTCATTTCTTTAAATGAGGAACTAGTGGTAACTCAGTTTCCATAAAGGTGAAAATTTACCAGTAGTCATGTTTGTCTGCATGGGCCAAGGTTTTGCAGTGCTTAAAAAAGGGATTAAACAAAAAGAAATGAACAAATTACCCAGAGTGTCAACTTCAAACTATTTATTTGATTTAATCAGTCTCATGGCACTTTGGACTTCCTCAACAAATAAAGCCACAAAAGCTAAGTTAGGTCAGTTATCCTTCTTGGGTTTTTTTTTGGTTTTTTTTTTTTTTTTCTTTCCTTAGGGGATTTAGTCTCACATGCAAAAGAATGTGAGTTGCCCTTTCCAACTTTTATTAAAGTATTTAACAATGTGAATCAAATCCATAAACATCAGCTGGAACCATTACCTTTAAAATGAACCCTGAAGGAATTTCAAATAAGGCTGACCGCAAAGGATCTCCTGTGCTACAGGTACACTTTGCATCCGCAACAAAATACCTACTGCGTTACAAGCTGAATAGTAGTCATAGGGATGAAGAGCTATCGTATTTTTAAGCTCATAGATCTTACTTGTAGGGTTGGGAGACCACCGCTGTATATCATCACAAATGAATTGTTTGCTTATATTTAAATTAACACTACCAACATTCAAACTGTTGCACAAATAGCCTTCCGGGTTCTGCCTTTTCTGTATAAGTCCAAGGCATGAAATTACTTCCTACTTTCTAGAGAATCTATACTACCTTCAGTTGAATTCACTAAAATACTTTGCAATATCAGTTACCTTGAAATGTTGAAATACATTGTACTTGTTTTTCTTATAATCATAATTATGTCTGTTCAAATGAAAAACTTCTCAGTAGAAGAAACTTAGGGCTTCTTGTCTGTATGAGCTGAAAATAATCATTACGTTTAATTGTTTTTCTATGTGACGTAAAGAATCTTCACGATTATTATTATTTCTATCGCTCTCTTTTTCTTTTATGCATTTGGTACAGAGTCTCACTATGCAGCCCAGACTCGTAGTGATCCTCCCATCTCAGCCTCCCCAGCGCTGGGATTCCTGGAGTGTGCCACCGCGCCCAGTCTTCTCCGTGGCTCGGCGCACCCACGGGTGGAGCCAGCGTGGCACGTGGCGCCAGGGATGAACCTGGTCCCCCTGCCTACCTAAGCAAGAGGTTGGTCCGCTGAGCTAATAATGATTTTTATCTCTTTCTATACCATACAGTATATCAACGTTTATAAAATGCAGATTTATATCACATAAAGGACACTACATTTCTAGGATTGATTTTCTTGTTTGCCTCATTTTTGATGATTATTTATAAAATACAATATTAATTAATGTAATTGACCTTCCTAAAAGGTAATAATACAGGATACCTAGTGAATAATCTAATGAAAAGTGTGCATAATTCTTAAAGAAACTGTAACAATTTGTTGAATATATAAAATAAGTGGAAATACTTTTAGTATAGACAAGTTTAATTTTTTTTTCTTTTTTTTTTAGTAGCAGAGATAGAATGCATGACCTTGCACTTGCCAGGCAGGCGCTTATGTCACTGAGCTATCTCCCTGATCCCAAAGTTTAATTATTGCAATTTCAGTTTTCCTAAATTAATTCATCTTTATTATAACTGAATAACTAAACTCATTGTGATTTTTCCTGAAGGTATAATGAGGCAAGAAAAATTAGCCTGAAATATAAACAGGTAAGACTATCAAAAGAAGTCAAGAAGGAAAAATGATCATGTATGTGAATATATTTTTATAGGTTACCACACGCAGAATGAGATAATATAGATGTGTAAACAGAAAATAGTGTGACCACACATAAATTTATCTTTTTTAAGTACTGGGGATTGAAACCAGGACCTCCACAGTGAGCTATATGACCAGCCATTCATTCATTCATCCCTTCCTTCACTCATCCATTCCTTCACTTATTGTGTGGCACCAGGCCTCACTAACTCACCAAGCTGCCTGGCTAGACTTGAACTTGGGATTCTCCTGAGAGGCAGCTGCTGCCCAGCAAAATCTAGCCTATTTGGGATCACATCTACAAATCAACAGAGAACTTGGTGCTTATTTAATATAGGGTTTAAAATAAGTATTTAGGAAGGGAAATAATGTCATAAGATGTACCCCAGATATATACAATTAGGTTAAAAGGTTAGATACAAAAAAAGTCGTAGTTAGCTTTCTGGGTATTTGTGGCAGTTTTTGAAACTACAGAAAAATTTCTCAAGTACTTTCAGCTTCTTTTTTCTCATATCCAGTCCATGTGGTGGATCAGTACAGTGGGCTAGTACAGTAATAAATAGAATTTTATGATCCTAAACCTCCCTGCCAACTAAGGAAACAGAAGAATTAACGACCCGAGTAAGAAATTATTATTTTTTCTTTACTGACAGGGATTAAATAGAATTTGCTATCTATACCCGGGGCCTGGGAGATAGGTCAGCAGCACAGTACCTGCCTGGCAAGTGCAAGGTCCTGAGTTTGATTCCTGGTACCTGGGAAAAAAAAAAAGCAAGAAAATTGTTATCTATTTCTAGCTTTGTAACTATAATACCAGGGGTCTGTCTTCATTTATTTCAGTAAGGGTCAAGGGCCAGTAAAGCTGCATTGGGTCACTTGAGAGGGATGTCATTGTCACGTTAGCATCCATGACCAATCTGGAGTTGCAGGTGTCGCACCGCTGAAGTGAACACCACGGTACACCTTGTGCCTTTGCTGATGAGGCAAAGCTCTACGATTTCTCCCGAAATGAAATACTGCTACTGATTTACTCTCGTGGCAGTTTGAGGAGAGAGTTTAAGGAGGAGTCACGTGGTTCTTCTGAGCCTGAAGTCATTTACTCCACAGTCACAGTAATAGACATTTCTACCAGCTATTAAGAATTTCCATCCCTGTTATATACTTGACAGAAGGGAGGCAACCCGAGAATGTGTCCGCAGACCTTGTGCTTACCTTCTGAGAGACTTTGGGATCATAATGTCACATTTCCCTCAGTCTCTGCCAGCCTCCAGGTTGATGGCTGCCCAGTGCATTTCAGAACCCATGTTTAGATAAACTATTAACTCGTATTCTATATCACACTGTCTGAGAAATACCTGTGAGCTGTTACTAATAAGTGGATATTGGTTTCTTTGGTGAAGAAACAGAGAGCAGTTATTTAATAGCTGTGTAGCAGTCTCTGAAGAGTCCTTTTTCAGAAAGACTCAGCCTCCCTTTCAATCGATGGAGTACAGCTGATGATTGTTTTATATACAGGAACTGAGTGAATTATAACTTTCTTCTTTGCAGTCAGTGAAGTCAGCTCTCTGCTTACCTATACTTTATTTTCTGATTATCCAGTTATATAGCTCATCTATCTCACCCCCAGGATCACTATGTTCATTGACCCAGACTCTTAAGATTCTAACAGCATTTTCACTACAGCAAACTTGAAATTAAAGCCAGCTTTCCTCCCATGATTAAGAGCCTAGATGTGGCTTTTTTTTATTCTGTATTCTGATGGACCCCAGAGACTAAGGTTGCCAGCCCCGTGCACCACCTCCTGCAGTCAGCATGGCTGAGAAAGGATGGCCAGCAGTGATTCCTTAGTAGAGCCAGTGCACCCTCTGAAGCGCTTCTTATTGCCATAGTGAGTCGTGCATCATTGTAGGAGGCACAGGAAGTGCATCACAGCCAAGCTGAAATCAGATGGGGAAAAGGTTAGTGGCGCGCAGCATGAGCATCTCCTAAAAATGACTATCGGATCAATCTTACTGTGCAAAAACATTTTTTGGCTCACAATGTTCCATAAGGCAAATCCACATTCCTCTGCAAGTCATACATAACCATTTTAAATTGGCTTCTACTTACCATATGTGGAAATTGTCTCCCTAAATCCCTCATTATCTATTCATACAAAACTCCTTCTTGGTGTCCGAAAATGTGTGTTTTTTCAAAACTTCCTGACTTTGCATATGTTATCTTCTTTGCCTGACATATGTTAAATTTTGTCACGTTTTATACAAAGAACAAACTTAAAATTCTTTGATGTGTATTCAGAGCACTGTACACTTGATTTCTTTACTGTGTCATAGCCATGGCATGCCTTGCCAAGCACCCCAGAAGTTTTTCATTACTTATTTTTTAAACTCCCAGTACAATGATCCAGTGCATTATGAAACACTATGAAGTTTCCGTATGTGATCCCCACCAGGGACAGTCACTTAAATTTCATCCTCACTGAGTAATTTTAAAAATTTCTATCATGGGACTTATAATATTACACTATGATTGTCATATTAAAACACATGTGCCCAGGAATGTGGTGTATCACGTGACTTACATTTTTGTCTCTGCAATACTAGGTATCTATTAGTTGAGTATTGAATCACTAAGGAAGAATTACAAATGAGATTTTTCTTTTAAATTTTATTTATTTATTTATTTATTTATTTGATGCAGGGTCTCGCAACACAGTTCAGACTCATAGTGACCCTCCTGTCTCAGCCTCCCCAGTACTGAGATTATAGAAATGTGACACCACGCCTGGTTTCCGGGCTGGTGCATCATGAGGAACCAGGGACCAAACTTGGTATTTCTTTTAAAATTGTATATGAAGATAAAATAAGTCTCATGAAATAGTCTGCTGACATAACCATTGCTGAGAATGTGCATGTGCTCAAAATATTCAATGTCTGAAAAGTGTGACTTTGTAGTGAAAAATAAGATTTGGTTTGTAGGAAAAGTAAAGCTTTTATTTCCCCAAGAGTTCATAATGATAGATAGTTGAATTAAAAAATAAAACTATAATAAATTATGTACTTTTTGGTGCTTTTATTTATGGGTAAAATAGTACTGCTATTTGAAACAAACTAAATATGAGTCTTGGAAATATATTTTTACACACAAAGACATATGAAGTTTTCATGAACTGTAATAGTTATGCTTCTATATAATATCTTAGCCGTAAATATATAAATATGTCTGGGAAATTGCCTTTCCAAATCTTTTATATGAGAACTCAGTCCATGTCTAACTTCACACAGGTCCAGATATGAGGAACTGGGACCAGTAACCAGTAAAGAGATTCAATGTGGTAGTTGTTCTAGAGGGAAAAGTGAGTCGGAAGGTGAGGATTTCACTAAATTCCCATTCAACTGTATGGTAACTTCAGCTTAACCTGTCACATCTCCTTATTTTACCCATGAGAAAAAGCACCAGAAAGTACATAATTTATTATAATTTTCTTTTTTAATTCAACGATCTATCATTATGAACCTGTGGAGGAATAAAAGCTTTTCTTTTCCTACCAACTGAATCCTATTTTTTCCTGTAGAGTCACATTTTACAGACATTGAATCTTTGAGCATATGAACATTCTCACCAATGGCATGTTTAATTTACTTCTGCATCTCCAGTGCCTAGAACCATGTAGAAGTTCAGTAAATCTTGTTGACCGAAAGGACAGTTCAACTTTTAATCTTATGCAAGTCAACACGTTGTTTTATTTACAGGTAATTTGAGATATATTGGATTATGTTCCCGGTAAAACAAAAAAACAATACTTTTTAAAACAATTGTTTTTTTCAAGCTGGCAATAAAATGAGAAATCACAAAGGACTAAAGAAAGTCAAGGCAGGAATCAGACTTAGCAAAACTCTCAATAGCAACGATGAGGGAACACAGAGAAACATTACCTGTAATTGTGAGATTAGGGCTGGCAAGATAGCTCAGTGAACTAAACACCTACTTAGGCAAGCACAGGAGCTGGGATTCAATCCCTGGCACCTCATGCTGTGCAGGGCAGGCTGAGCCGGCCAGAGTCTGGGCGTGGTGGCACACCCCTGTGATCCCAGTTCTGGGAGGCTGAAAGCAGGAGGATCACCGCTAGTCTGTGCTGAGTAGTGAGACGCTACAACAAGCAAATACAGGGAGAGGGAGAGGGAGAGCGAGAGTGAGAGAGAGAGAGAGACAGAGAGAGAGAGATAGACAGAGAGACAGAG
>NDGM011184252.1:0-12199 GCA_002564305.1 Octomys mimax | reverse complement strand
GCAAGGGCCTGAGTTCAATCCCCGGTTCCACAAAAAAAATAATAAATAAATAAATAAATAAATAAAAATATATATATATATATATTTCTAGTCATTCCATATACTCTGTATTTGAAAACACCCTGATGCTTGTTATGAGTAACTGGTTTATTTTCCTTTTAAAATCATTTTTTCTCTTACCATCTAGTTAGGAAGCATTAAGTTTTACTGCTGAGTGGTGCCTTTATTAAAACTTCATTGTATACTGTTAATCTTGGGTTTCTTTTGTTCAGTATCAGCTAGGAAAAAATCCAGCTGTGTTTGGATGTTGTAGTATTTCATTCATTCTCAATTTAGTATAAGTTTAGAATGTATGATCACGTATGATTTATTCATTTGTTCAAATATTGATCACAACCTCTCAAGGGTTTTTTTTTCCACAGTGATTTATGCTTTATGTCAAAGAATTCTTCTCATTTGTCACTTACTAGTTGTTTAAATCAATGGATCACTTACTTTTTGGAACCTTTTTGGTTGAATTGTTTTTTAGGGGAGGTTTATTTTTCGTTTTTTGGTGCCAAGGACTGAACCCAGGGCTTCCAGCTTGCTAGGCAAGCATTCTATTGCTGAGCCAAATCCCCAGCCCTGGAACCTTTCCTTTTTTCTTTCTTTTTTTTTTTTTTTTTTCAGAACCAGGGATTGAACACAGGCCCTTGCGCTTGCCAGGGAAGCACTTATTCCACTGAGCTATCTCCCCAGCCCTAGGAACCTTTTCAATATAGGAAATAGCATTTATTTTATAGTTCATACCAATTAAATAAGGTACTTGCAGTGCAACTAAACTTTTCTATTGTTATCACATAACATCATCCTTAATATCTCACTGAAAAAAAGATTCAGCTTTGTTGGAAGGTTTTTAGACTGTTTATTTTATCTCACTTAAAAATTAACATAATATCTGGTACATGAAGCAGATTACAACATAAAATGGCCATCACTTATAAGTATAGTTTTTCAAATGAATACGACATTGCTAAAATATGAAAATTAAATATTTTTCTTGATGTGTCTCTAAAAATTCAAACCTTCAAATTTTTTCAAATATTCTCCAAAAATAATTGAATGTGAAATATTATCCTCATCTAATAATAAAATTTAAAATAACAAAAGCAATCTTTTAAAACAGTAGGCTTAATAGCAGGCATGGAATAGATTTGAAATGAAAGCTACATTTAAGAAGGAAGCACAAAGCTCTACTCCTTAACAGCCTACCTCTGTAAATAGTGTCTGGTAAGACAGAATTCCCATGTTTTGTTTCTTAGGATCTTTACATTTGGACCACGGGAACGTTGAAAGATATTTAATTAAGCTACTCTAAAAGGGTTTTTTCATGTTTACTTTATCATCCTGTGCCCTTTCATTCCTTCACTGCATTTTCAACTTGGCCATTTGCCGAACCACAAATCCAAAATGTTCTGCTCCACTTGCTTGGTAGGGAATTTGCGTACCCACAACTACTTGGGTATGTGATGCATGACAGTAATGCCTACGCACACTACCAAAGCCATGATCTGTGTGAGACATGGGAAAGGAGCAAGGGTCAGATTGTCCAATTGAGCACGGCATACATGGTTATGTTTGAATTTTGGATAAATGACAAACAAATTTTCCTTATAAGGTCCACACATTAGGTGGAACACACTCACATGGAAAATCAATCTGCCGTATGTCTGAATCTCTAATTTCATTTGGTGCCTTATTATTACTATTAATGTGGCAAGCCTAGAAAGTAGAATGATTGGGCCGGGGAGATGGCTCAGTACAATAAACGCTTCCCTGCAAGCACAAGGAGCTGAGTTCAATCCCTGGTTCTGCAANAAAAAAAAAAAAAAAAAAGAAAGAAAAGAAAGTAGAATGATTGCTGGAATTGTTCACACTGTAGACTGGTTTCACAAAGAGAATACTACCAACCCTCAACATACAATTAGGGTACCAGAATTAGCTAAATGTACTATTCCTTCTTCTTTTTGCTTCTTTGTTCTTCTTATTCTCTTCCCTCCTTTCACTAGTTCCCAGGTATAGAAAAATAGTTGTATTAGTAGTAATAGTAATGATAATAGCGCTTGTGTGAATAAAAATGACAATAATACTATCAAAGCTGTCTTTCCTTCTATAAGCCTTTATGACATCATCTTGCTTGATTTTTAGTGAAATATATTTTCCCTTATAGGTATTGAAAGTGAAAAAGAATCACCAAAGAATAAAACTTAAGTTTTTCTTCATTGAGACAAATTCTTAGGGTGAAAGAAACCTTTTATACAAGTAGGATGAGAAAAATGCAGTTGAGACAATGCAGATTAATTCACAGCCCAAAGCTTCCTGTTAATGATTAAGGCTGTGCTGGGTTTGCATTTTTAGATGAGTTGTTATATTGATTGTGTTCACTGAATAAAATGATATTAATTAAATTAATTCATCCTGGCATAGAATGAGGAAAAAATAAGCATACCATATTAGGATAGTTCTATCTTAATGCACTGAAGTGGAGAAGTGAGGCTCATGTTGTAATAAATGAAACTGTTTTCTTTTTGTTTCTAGATGTCTATGATTTCTCCATAATGTATATCAAATTATGGGGATACCTGGTGCAATCACATAATCATATTTATGCTCTCCCTTGGCTGTACAATGTAGTTTTAAGCATTTGTTCCTAAATAATATTTTTATAATACATCGATTTTAATAGCTCATTTGGGGCTATCAAGTGTAATATGCTTCAGTGGATAGTGGGCGGCACCAGGAGCAGTATTAAAAAGAAGTTTTAACTTGATGATTTTGACATATCAATTTTTGACTCTAACATTCTATATTCAATATTTGTTATAAAAGTTTAAATGTCTGTCTAATATTATAAAAATATTTTACTAATTTTTATCTTCCAATGTAACCATAGAGTACATGTGACCATACACTGATGAAAGGACATTGACCTTAGAGGGTATTAGCAGGGCTTCACAGTCATTCAACTATGAAGAAGTGAAGCTGATAGTTAGACATCTGAGTTTAACTTTGAGACCAGATTTTTAAAGCTTTCTTCAGATATAATGGATATTCAATAATCTACCTATATGTAAACAGTGAAATAAAAGTCTCAACATAAAGTTGAGACTCAACATAAGTCTCAACATCAGGAAAAAAATCACCATGCTTAAAATATCATGTACATCTTCATCATTCATAAATATTTCCTGATTCCCCTTTATATTTCATCATGTTCTTTACAATAACCCTTCTTGTGCCTAAATATTTGCTGATCTTTTTTATCACTAAATATTAGCTTGTACTTATTGTACTTTCATATAAATCACCATAATTGATGTCACTTTTTGCAAAATGATTATTTTAATGTATATTCATATGCTTGAGCATATCGATTGCTCTTTTCCTCATACTGCCAGCAACTGTTCTTTCCTATGTATATTAGCACCAATGTTTATCCAGAACCTGTGTTTTTATTTTAGAGAATAAAAGTAATAGGTGAAACATTAGAAATGATACCGAATTTATAAAAACACAAGTTGATAGGAATTCAACAATAGTGTTCTATTGCTATCGGGAACCAATTGCCAAACATCTGTGACGTTTCCAATGTGGGGCTATGACAAATACAATTTCCATGACCCCTGGAGTGCAAGTCCTTTGATACCTCCAGTCCTCTTGAAAAAACAAAGGAGAAGAATGCCTAGGCTGTAGGTCAGGTTTTTTTTCTTTGTTTACCCTGAAATAATGTCAAATTTTACAGGTCACATACCTTACTGTGTAGGGCATTGCCACCAACACTTGGACTGATCAGATTTTGTATAGACATTTGCTTATTAAGTATCTGAATTGCTTCGATATTAACTTTAAAATCACTGGTGATGAATAACATTGAATGAGAATCTTTTTTACATATTTACTTGTTATTCATATGTCTCCATTGGTGAAGTAAAACATGTTTCAATCACGCTTATATTGGGTTATTACTTTTTATTGTCACATTTTATAATTCCTCATTTTTCAATGTAGATATTGTGTCAAACATAATTTTCAAAGGTTACTCTAAGGCAGCAGCTTGTCTACATGCTCTCAAAGAGACTTGAGAGTAGAATGTCACAATTTTGATGAGGTGTACATTTTTAAATTTTTTTCTTGGCCTGGAGGCCAAATAGACTAAGCGCCTGCTTAGGCAATTGAAAAGGGCAGGGTTTGTTCCCCCAGCAGCACACGCCATGCTGGCCCCACCCCTGGACACACTGAGCTGGCCAAAGAGACCCACCATGGTGGCACAGGCCTGTAATCCCAGCACTGGGGAGGCTGAAAACAGGAGGATCACTAAGAGTCTGAGCCATGTAGTGAGACCCTATACCAGACACATAAAATTATTTCTTATATTTTATAGCTTTCTCATGATTTTGGTACCAAATCAAAGAATTTAGGATTGACTTGTTCTTTTTCTAGAAGAAGTTTAAGATTCAGCACCAGGTTTCTTATTTCAGCTTGTTCTTCCTTCTTAGTGTGAATATTCATCATTCTAAATTTCCCTCTTAGCACTGCTTTTACTGTGTCTTGTATGTTGTATACTGTTCTGGTATTTTGTATCAACATCATCATTTAGCTGTAGGAACTGTTTAATTTCTTTTTAAATTTTACTTGTCACCTATTTGTTGTTGGGTAGGGTGTTATTTAATTTTCATATATTTATGGAATTCTTGTGTTTTTTACATTGATTTCCAATTTATATCAAAGAAATATCAAGAATGTTTGTAAAGATTTTCCCATATTCTTGTCAAGAATTTTCATATTTTTAGGTTTTACATTTACATTTGTGATATATTTTGAGTTAGTTTTGTTCGTAGTATGAAGCATGTTCAATATTCAAATTTTGCACAGGAATTTCCACTAGTTCAAGTATCATTTACTGAAAAAACCCTTAGGTGTCTACAGCAAATCTTTTGCACATTTGCAGATAATAACCTCAATATATATTATTTGATGCTCATCTGATGCATTAATCTATTCTATTTTCTTACCTTTATATATCCTTTATCATGTGTGAGTTTCAGTACTCTTCCTTGAGTTCTTTCTTTCATGCCTGACATACATGAGTTTATCTCTACTCAACTGGATGTTTCAGATGCACCCTTTTAAAAACATCTGCTTTTTTCTTTCTACATACAGGACTCTCCCGCAGGCCACCCCATCCACAGTCTTACTACTGTTCCTTCCCATGTCTTGGCAAGCCCTTGGTTCTCACTGGGTTCTTCCTCTCAGTAGTCCTAGAAAATTCTTCCAGCAACAAGGCAGGTCAGTCCTAGGGATAAACTCACTTATGCCTTATGTGTTAGAAAAAACAAAGCTTCATTATATTGAAGGATTGTTTTATACACAGTTGTCCGATTTCTTAGGTGATTCATGGAAATAGGACAAATATGACTCTAGTTATGTAATCTTCAGTGCAAGGTAAAGTTTTCCTGAGAAAATTTTTAAATACTTACATTGAGAAAACTTGATAAATCTATTTAAAAAGTTACAACATTGTCAAATGAAAGGCAGGTAATTTAGGGCAAGACTGTACTCATCATATCCATGAATTGCTCTGCATTTTAGCTTTAATAAAAGATCTTGGAATTTAGTTTTGTTTAGGGAAGCTGTTTCAAAACATGTCACACTTACAGAAAAGAAAACAGTCTTTTCTATTATTATACTAATCCTTAATTGCACGTTTACAGTGACTGCAAAATGGGAAAACGACTACTTTCATACTTTGCCAAGATACTGTCAAAGACATTGCCACAAATGTGACATCTTAATTAAAGTCAAACATGCCCACTATGCACATTAAACTCTAGGAAATGTGATTTTGTCTTTATTTTAACATTAGCTGGTATAATCTATGATCTACTTTAAAACCCTTAGACTCAGATGCCCACAGTAAATAATTATTAATAAACAATTAATTATAATAATATCTTCTGTGCTTTTTGTCAGATGAGAATAAAAATGGAAACAAATGTTTGTATAATTCTAATTAAAAATAAATAAGCAAAGGTGGTAAAACTATTATTTGAAATCCTTCTAAATACCGCAAGGACTTAAATTAGTGAAGCAATTACCCATTCAAATCAATACACAAAAAACTTTGTTTTCAATTATCTGGGATAATGTCCATGTTCTGTTTTGCATGCATCTCCACATGCTCAAAGGGGATTAAAAGATTAAGACAAGTATCTGGATAATTCAGAAAAGAATTACAGGCCATGTTAACAATTGTTAGTCTAGAATTAGACATGGCGTTGTTCAAGCCAAAGGCTCACTGCAGACCAAGGCAGAAGTCCAGAGCAATTACTTGTTTCTCATAATTATGAAAATAAAGGTACTATTGTCAAACTCTTCTCTTAGGTAAGCTGATGCATTTAAAGCTAGCAGAAGAGAATTTCTTTATTTAGCTGGTAGTCACTGCATACTTCCTTATTGACTTCCATACAGTATATAATCAAGATTGATTTAAATGATTTTGATTATAATATTTATATTTTCTTTAGTTGAATATCTGTGTTAATTGTCAATGTTGTTATAATTTAGATATAAACTCCTCATGGATTTTAGAAAGGAACTGCATGATAGGAATCAATCCACGGATGATTTCATAGCTAAATATTCATAGGAAAGAGGTGGGGCCTGGCTGAAGAGGCAGGTGACTGCAGGCATGACCTGAAAGGATACAGCTTATAGACCATCCTTTATCCTCCTGGGAGCCAGATGATGCGTCACTGTGCCTCACTCAGACTCTTCCATTATGCTTCTGTTTTGGAGCTGGCCTACTATGGTCTAAATTATGAGCCAAAAGAAATCCCTCCTCTGCTAAGGGGTTAGTGTCAGCTATTGTGTCCAGCAAGAGGAAAGTGACTAACACAAAGGCCATTGGTTGTCAAGGACACATAGACACATTGATGGGCTACCTTTAGGTGCACTGAGCCATCTGCAGAAAGTGAGTTCACTGAAGTCTTCTACATCTATCAGTCCCTCCAGGGATCGGCTTAACTACAGAAAGCTGAATGTCACGAGGTCACATTTTTTTCAGAACAACCCATGTCCAGACATCATGGTTGAGATAATGAGGCCTTCTATGAGAAAACTGGGTCCAAAAAAATTCTTCCAAAAGCTCTTTTAAAGGTCACCCAGGGATGATCTCTGGTGGACATCAGGGCTCTCCTTATTATTCTATAAAATTCTGCTTCGTTTTCACTCCTCCCGTAGATGTTTGTCTGAAAAGCACTGTATAATACATACAGCCCCAAAAATGCTCCTAGAAATGGTCCATGAACATAAGATGGAGATGTAGAGCTGAAAAAATTCCATGCAAACTCTCAATGACAGGGCCACACTGGTGAGATTACAACAAAATTGTTAAAACTCACTAGAGTAGGGTGGATAATTGAAATGGTATATTTAATATATCTGGTTTAAAAGTTCTGGGGAAAATAATAATCTGCCATTAGAATTGTATGGATCTGGGTAAACTTCCTTGACATTCTAGATAGAAAAAAAAAAACAATTAGAAAGCTAGCAGTGATGAACAGGACACTGTAAACCAAGTATAAACCTAGACAAACTCCTGGGTGGAAAAAAATTAAAAACAAAAACAAAGCAAGCAAAAACAACCTTCTAGAGGAGAGCAAAAGAAAATCTGGTTTTTAAAAGAGAATAAAATGTGATTTAAAAAATACGAAATGATAGAAGATTTCACTAAACAAGATGATAGGAATTCAACACTCACTATAGTTCATATTTCTGTCTTCAAAATACTTGTTTTGATTACAAAATATAAGCATGCAAAATTGTTTTAAGAAATTTAAAAAGAAGAGAAAATGTAATCATTAACTGTTCCTTTCAATAGACCAGTAGAAATCAGCAGTACAGTTATCCAAGTTATTCTGCCTACACCCATACATATTTTTTCCTTTCCTTCTTTCTTTCTTTTCTGTTCCTTCATCCCAGTTGTTCCTTACCTTTGAACAGTTTCTTTCCCTCTCACAGTATCTATCATACCTTTCAGATTTTATTTACTCTTTCAGGTTCTTACACTAAGAAGATAATTCATTTGCATATATAGGTCCAATTTCTTTCACTTATGTGTATGGTCTCTAGTTGTATCCATTTACCAATAAAATCCTTCGCTTTGTCCTTCTTTATAACTAAGTAATACTCCATTGCATGAACACACCACATCTTTTATACCCACTCCTCAGTTGATGGGCATTTGGCTTGTGTCATGATTTAGCTATGACAAACTACACTGCTATGAACATGGGTGCATATATATTCCTGTGGTATGATGTTTTCAGTTCTTTTGGAAAATACCCAGGAGGGGAATAGCTGAGTTGAACTGTACTTCTAATCCTAGTGTTTTGAGAATCTCTACACTGATTTCTATACTGGTTGTACCAGTTTACATTCACACAAAAAGTGGAGAAAACACCTCTGATTTTTAAGGTCAGGCCTTATATATAAGAACAGGCAAGGCCTGCCAGATCCTCTTTCTAGCCAGCACACAGGCCCAGTGTCTGTGTGGAACCAACCGCCAGCCCATCAGAACATCCTCCATCAGACAGACCTGGTGTGGAACCCTGCTGCAGAACTCCCTGCAAAGAGGCTAGGTGCAAGACCCACCCAGCTAAGCCAGGAGCAGAACATATGCCAGATAAGCACTGCGTGTTCACTTTCATGGACTGCAGCATAAAGAAGAAGAGTACAGCAGCCAGATCCAAGTCAGGAGCACTTGGATGAGTTCGACCAAGATCTCAGACCCAGTAAGCTGAGACACTGCTAGACACAGAGCTAGATTCATTTTGACTCAATTCATTGTGAATACAATAGTGCTGTAGTCTTGAGTTATACTTTCATAATGGTTAAAGATGGTGAACATTTCTCCCCATACTTACTGGACGTTCATCTTTCTTTTAAGATGTGTCTTACCATTCATTTGCCCATTTATTAATCATGGGTGTTTTTGGTGTTAAGATTTTTGAGCTCTTGAAATACATTCGGTATTAATCCTCCATCAGAAAAATAGCTGGTAAATGTTTTATTCCATTCTGTAGGTTGTTTCCATTCAGCTGGCTACTTCTTTTGCTGTCCAGAAACTTTTTAATTTGACTTGGTTCCTTTTTTTGATTGTAGCTATTATTTACTGTCCTGTTAATATCCTATTGAGGGAGTCTTTGCCTGTGTCTGTGGCTTAATGTGTTTCTCTTATGTTTTCTTTTAACCGTTTTAAAGTTTCTATACCTGGATCTTTGATGCATTTGAAATGGCCTTTATATGGGGTAAACAAGAGGGATCAGTTTCAGTCTTCTATAAGTGCAAATCAAGTTTTCTAAGCAACAATTGTTAAAGAGACTACCCTTTCCCCAAATGTATATTTTTGGCCATATTAATTCTGTGGCCCAGAATTAATTGTTTGCAGTTGGGTAGCTCTGTTTCTGTGTCCTCTATTGTTCCATTAGTCTACCTGTTTATTTTTGTGCCAATTTCATGCTGCTTTTGTTACTATGGCTCTGTAGTATAGCTTGAAATTGGGTACAGAGATGCCTTGAGTCTTGCTTTTTGTGTAGGATTACTTTGGCTATTTTGAGGTTCTGTGTTTACATATGCATTTTAGCATTTTTATTCTAGTTCTATGATGAATGCCATTGGTATTTTGAAAGGGATTATACTGAATTCAAATATTATAATGATAGTACAGCCATCCTGATACTGTCAATTGTGTCAATCCATTAATTATTTTGTCCCTAGTATGAAACAAAAGATCCATTAGGTAATGACGTCCAGGATTGCCTGGACTGAGTCTAACTCTCAAATTCCACTAATGTTCAAATATATAAAAACATCATCTTGGATAATTGTGTTTCCAACATACAACCATGTCAGGATTTAATTGTTTACACATTTCAGAAAAAAATGTTCAGTAATTTTAAGGTATTCACATAAAATGAATATTCCTTCCCTCTTCTCTTATGGCTGTGTGATGACATCCAAGTACAGATTTTTTTTTTAATCTTGCTGTTAGGCTGATTACAAAGAAAAAAGCAAGTGAAAGTATTTACAATTCAAATACGATCACCCAAATGCATATTAAAATAAATGACTTTTAGGTAGAGTTAATAAACCAAAAGTAATTCAGACACAAAGTTGAAAGAGTAGAATATTTATACATCAATTATTGATGAGCAGCACTTTTCAAACTAAGTTGTTTCATTACCAGTGACCAGGAACAGGCTAACATTATCTTTTAGCTAAAGTAAATTGCCTTTCATTATTCTCAAACTATCTAGACATGTAAATAGCTTGTAGTTTCACGGCATAGTCATCCTTTGAAGGATTTTCTTTTTAAGCTTTACCTTCCTTTGAACTAATGCCAGTTTATGTCTATATCACTCCCTTGTTGACTAATCAAATGACATTATCTGATGTCAACTGGTATTTCCTTTCATATATTTTTCATTATTGTTATCTTCACATGTATGTAGGTCTTTCTTCCAGGAGAACTCTCAAGAAATATTTTGAAGTCTAAGGCATAGTTTATGTTACATATATCACAAGTATTTAATATTGTACCCAATAACACTTTTAAAAATATTATTTAGCTTCCTTTAACTCATTATAGGTCATAATTCTTTGAAAACTTAGCCTACAATATTTAAAATCAAAAACCTCCTATATGAATTATCAGATTGTGGCTCAAAAATCCAGTAAATATCTCATAAGCTCCCTATTGATAAGTAAAATCAGCTGACCCTCTTCTGAGTAAGGATGTATTTTAAATGTTACATTAATATAGGACAGTTTTGTAGCTAGCATTCTTCAATAATACAATTGATACTTTAAAAATAAGAAGATGATATAAGAAATTAGGGCTGAGGTAGTACAGTGAACAGCGACTAGTATATAGATACCCCCAACAGTGGAATGTAAAACTCTACAAATACTGGAAAAATATTTTGATTTAATGCCCTAATTTTAAAAAAAAGAATGTGTAAAACTTTGAAAAATAAGAGCATTTCTGAATTTATCACTGATGAAATTATTACTTTGAGCCATTGGTTTCAAGGCTTTTAACCAAGCCAGCTCTAACACTTAGCATAGAATATTTGTAGCTAAATAAGAGCACACTTTCAGGTATACCCCATTTATATTTGACGATTAAGAGTGTAAATATTTTCTTATAAGTTTTCACTCTCATTTTTCCTCAGAATGACTCATGTTGAATATGTTGTTGTGTTCCTGGATCAGTTGTATTCCTGCATCACTCTAGGACTCTGAATTCAGTAATGTACAAGGAATAAGCAAGTCAATGAAAGGAAGGCCTTATGGCTGCTGCATAAAAGGTAATGATAGTATCTTGACATAAAGAATTTATTCCTATTTTTAATGCATTATTGGCTATTATAGGAAGTGATATCTAAAAGTGGAAAAAAGTTTAAGAGAACTATCACATTGGAAGTTATTACATTATCTTAGGAACTATAAAAGATCTAATGGGACAGAAAAGAAAAGTGCATTCATCTGTGAAATATGCACATGAATATAGTGATATGAGCCATATGCACATTACAGTATTCATCAGGTGAAGGCAGAGTGAAATGTCCTCACAAGTTGTCTGTACAGCAAAGAATTGTCAGAGCATCAGTGATCATCTTATGTTATGGTTTACACACATAAGTTCTCATAAAGTAGTCGCTGGAAAGTAAATGGGAATAGGTTTGGATTAGATAAGCATGAACGGGCATGTCACCACAGCCGGTGGTACACATCTCCCTCTAGGAGGTGGCACTCCGCTTCAGCATTTAAAGTTGGAAGGGCAGTAACCAGGTTTAAAGTAATAAGAGAAAGGTAGAAGTTTTGATTAAGTTCATGTTAATTTTTGTCAGTGTTCAATTTAAAAAAACACTAGTGCATATTTCTAGAACAATAAAAAAATAATTGCCAGTCAGATAAATGTAGTAAAGTTAAAATAAGCAGAGAAAAAAATCATGAAAAGTATTAAAAAGTTTGATAAAAAATGATATAAAATTCATTAAAATATATGTAGTCAAAATAATCCAAATTAAACCAGTATTGACCTTTTGAAACTAGAGCTGTAGGATTTTTTAGTATTTTAAAAATATGAAAAAAAAAA
>NDGM011184241.1:0-21209 GCA_002564305.1 Octomys mimax | reverse complement strand
TTTGCTGAATTCATGCACCTACAATATTTGGATGGCAATGGAATACCCATCTTTGACAAAACTGAATATAAATGGTGACATTTTAAAAACGTCTCAGCATACTACTTTTTATTATACCTTTCAAACAAAACCTTAAATTAATTCTGAGCAGTTTTGTTTGATTACTTTTAAAGCAATACAAGTTCATTTAGGGCATGAGCTCTACAACTGAAATGACTTATCAGAAACAACTCTGTGTTAGTAATTTCTTTTACTAACTTCTTTAAATGTTATGATTATATGCAAGGTACAGAAATGTGGAACCTTGTACATAGTAATAATTTCACTTATATTTATTTAAGTATTTGAATATAAGTGAAAATATACAAAATTTCCATAAAATATAAATTGCACAATATAATCATGCTTACATAACATAGATTAAGGTACACTCACAGTTGTTTCTTTAAATATCAAAACCATTCCAAATAATGTTAAGTATGTAAAACGTCAGGCAACCCTAGTTTTCCTTATAAGTAGTGAGCTATTAGGGGCCAGGGAGATAGCTCAGTAAAATAAGTGCTTGCCTGGCAAACACAAGGGCCTGAGTTCAATCTCTGGTTCGGCCAAAAAAAAAAAAAAAAAAAAAAAGTAGTGAGCTATGTAGTTATTGTGTGTGTGTGTGTGTGTGTGTGTGTGTGTGTATTTGGTATAGGTTCTCACTATGCAGCTCTGACTCATAGTGATCCTCCTGTTTTCAGCCTCACCAACACTGAGATTACAGGCGTGTGCCACCATAATCAGTCTCAGTGGCTGGCTCAGTGTGCCCCCAGGTGGGGGTGGGGGTCCTGTGTGGCTTGTGGTGCTGGGGATCAAATCCCAGTCCTGGCACTTGCCTGATCATTTGCTTAATCCACTGAGCACCAGGCTATTTAGTTCATGCCAGCCCCAAGCTATCTAGTTCTTAAAGCACACATTTTGCTTTGATTAAAAAACTCAGATTTCAACTTTATCAATATTAAAACTATTTAAAAAATTAAAACTACTACCAGTTACTATTTAGAAAAATTTTCACTTTAAATAGATCTTTTCAGCTTTTTTTATTGCTTTCAAAGATTTTCCTGAAGTTTAATAACTAGTCCCAACTGGGCAATTTTACAAAAATATCTTTTTAATAATTTTACAAAAATTATTTTAAGTTTTGAATCAAGAATGAAATGTTGGTTGCCAAGAGTTAGGGATAGAATAAGATGGGAAATTAATTGAGCAAATTATTTGCTACAATGCATTTTTAAATTTTTCAGGAATATTGTAGAAGTATTTCCTTTATAATAAAATATTTATACGCAAAATTAGTAATTTGAAAGAGATGATAAACAGATTCCTTATTTCAAAATAATGAGGGGAAAAGGGAACATAGAGAATATAATCTTTATTTTGTTTTGTTTTTTAAAAATAATAGAACATAAATCATTCCACTCAAGGAGCCATTGATTCAAGGATTGTCTTTAGTTATATAGATTCATGTCTAAAATAGCATTCCTTCCTTATCAATGGACAATGTGTATGTTAGAGCTAGGTATACACTACATTTAGAAAGTGCAGAACAAACAGTAACTTAAGAATCACGAGGAACATATCATAAAGGTAATACTGTAAAAGAAAGAACAAGAGTATGTTTCATTGAGAGTCATGGAAAATACCAGTGTACCCCCTTCCTCAACTTTTATTTCTATATTGCTATGTCTGGATGCCTACTGACAAAGCTTGGATTTAAAATATTTGAACAATTGATAGATTTGAGTTTATAAATGAAATAAGTTCATTCTATTATTTTCTGTTATAGAAAAATGTCTACTCTATTTGAGCTGTATAATAAATTATATTTCACAAATGTGTGGACATTCACTATTTGATACAGTATGCCATTTTTTATTGCCTACCATGTACCATGAATTATACTATAAAAGTTAGACATCCATGTCTACAGAGAGTCTAAGTTCACAGGATCTAAAATTAAATTTAGCCTTCAAGAATATATGAAGAATTATAGGTATAAAAATTGTGACATAGTAGGAAAAGTAAAATGTACCTCACTGACATCAGTGTTTCTGGACTTGTCTTACAGAATAACTGATGCAGAACGTTAATATTATTCTCACTCTAAATTATTTTGAAATTACCCAATAGCAGTAGGCAGTGAAATTTATATGAAATATTTCACTTCTTTCTGAACACTGTACTTGTTTTTGAAGTAAAATCTATGGAATAGAACTGGAGACAACATAAACAAAGACGTAAGAGCTGGATAAGGAAAACAGTGACAAAACTGAAAGTAGCACAATATTGCGTTCTGAACTCCTGGAAGCCAAAGGAGCCAGCTCTGTTGCTGCTGAAATTTATCTCTACACTAATATTACGAAATTTCTGAAGAAATTTATTGGAGAACTCCACAGTAGAGGTGATTGCATAAAGGAAACATCTGCCTGAGCAACTGTATCATTTTTTGAAATCCTAGATATCATCTAAGTTCACACACTCTAATTAAAAGTTTCAGCTTATATTTTCACATAGTAAACAATATGTGATGCATTGAAAATTTTTTTTTTATTTTTAAGGTGTGTCTGCCTAGACATATAGTTTTGTAGTGGCAAAATTATTCTGAAGTAGAATCTGAAGGAATTAATACGTTTTTATGTCAGTTATCCTGCCATGTGAGTTCCCTGATTTGACCACCAGGATTTCTAAATTATGGACAATCATGTTGTTTGATTTTCAGACAGAAATCTTGTTTAGGTCCCAAAAGGCCACCTTTTAATTAAGAACAGAATTTTTTTCATCTGCTTTCGCAGTCACCTTAGCAAGCATGTACCTTGGAGTCTATTTTCTTTCTCATTTGTCCAGCACAACTTGTTCCCTTTTCTGGCCAAATAGATGAGAAACCAGTTCCAAAAGTACTTTAAGATGAGTCTATATAAACTTCATGAAATGTAGAATTCCAACATGATCCAAAGTTCCTTCAAAGGTGTTTCTAGTGATCTTTGAAAATGCCTGGGGTCACTAATTCATAAATAAATTCTGAGTAATGAATCATTAGTGTCACCAGTGCTTATGAACTGTGAAACTGTTTAAAGAATCCTATGCCCATGTGCCTATTCCATCTCCCCCTGGAATGTGTACCAAGTCGCCCCTGTTCCTCCAGGTTTATTCTCCATCTGGCTCTCTGTCCAGGAGGACCATGTGTGGATGATATCAAGACAGTGCTCACGCTGCTCAGCTCCCTTTTGCCTCGGCCAGTAAGAGCTTTCAGCTGGGATACCAAGGAAAAGAAAGAGAAACATGTGGTGTTCCCATCCTCTGGTTCACTCCCTGTGTGGCTGCCATCCACCACCTGTAACTCTTGACTTCCTGCATGATGCTTAGCTGTGCAGAACTCTCTTCCTCCTCTCCTCCTCTACTTCAACTTGAGGGTGGAGGCAGGTGTGCCACTCCTGCCTGGGTTCCTAGGACTACCCTTTGTGCTCCTCTCCAGCCCCATTGGCCCTTCAATACTTGGAAAACAAATCTTCTTTGAACAGCTCTATTTTTTTCTTATTTAGATCCACACTGGTACAATATTTTCATTTTGATCATCCTAAAGTTAAAGTCACTAATTCCTCCATATATTTTCTCTTCTTTCTACATAAAATAGTACTAGTTTTCTAATCATGTTACTCTGTTGCTTCATAACAAAGCCAATAAATTACTCCTTTCTTTAGAGTGTTTTGATTACCAAATCCATTTTATCTACACAATCTCATTCAATTTCACAGCAACCCATGGGATGTATACATGAAGAGATCTGATTAGTGGCATCATGCCCACAGCAGCCAGAATATCCGAGCGCTTGATCTCAGCTACACACAGGTAAATGCTTTTTTTCTTCCTATCTTCTTCCTTAGTTGCTAATTTACTTCTTTTGTACAAGTAGTGCTTGTCGTATGTCTTAACCTTCTACTGCCCATTATTTCTACCCAGAGTGCTTGCCAGGTAGAGCCTTCACTGTACTTCCCATTATCTGACCCAGTACTCCTTACACACCTTAATCCATCATTAGAACAAACCCTTCTTTGGAGTTGCCATGTTGCACCCAAGGGCAAAGTCCTTCAGTGACTGCTTCACGCAATAAAGGCTGTCAAAGTCCACAACTGTCTGGTTGCTCCCAAGTACTCTTTTTTTTTGAGGAACCAGGGATTGAACTCAGGCCCTTGCACTTGCCAGGCAAGCGCTTATTCTACTGAGTCATCTCCAACCCCCCGCACTACTCTTATTGTTGCTCTCCCTCCTTGAAATTCAGCCAAAATGAATTACTGCCGTATGGTAGTATTTAATTTCCCCTCTCACCTCACTCACATTTCCTCCTGTTCTGGAGAACAAGTCTCCTTTCCTATAAACCCACAGAATTTCCCCCATTTTCAAAAGGCCCATTGAGACATCACTATAGGTTTCATTGGCCAGAAGGAAATTACTGTCCTCCCTAAATTCTCACAATTCCTTGTTCTTCTATTCTCCAATCACATTGCATTTTTATGTTAGTTGTAGACATAAATATTTTGTATGCTTTTTGCACATGTTATATTCTTAGGCTAAAGAAATTATTCTTTTTCATGTAGGTAGCACTCTTGACACTAAAGTTGATTGAAATAATTGGCCTCTGCATAAATATTTACAAGTGTTACTTAGGAATGTCCTCTCCATTTACTACCAATGACGTTCCTGTACATGTTTGGATTGTTGCTTCTAATTTACGTGTTACAAAATCCTTCTTTCCATTTTTAAAAACTGCCTGAGAGGTAAGTTGTAAATATATCCCTTTATATATTTTTTCACTTTAATATTAAGAAAAGAGCTAATCATTTTTACAGTCTCAACAGAAGCAATTTATGTTTAAAAAGCAGGAAATAAAAAACTAAGCATATTACCTACTTTTCTGCTAATTCTATGAAAATCATCCGTAATGCTTTGGTAGATATGTGATAAAAATTCTATTGAAACACAGAAGAAGCTTATTTCTCTTATGTGTTTCATTTATTATTTTCATATAATGAATGAAATATCTATATATGTAAGTGCATCTCTTTATATGTATTTTTCATTCTAATATCAAGGATAGAAATATCATTTTGTAGTATCAACACAATCAATTTGTTTTTTTTAGCAGAAAGTCTAAGACTAAGGATTTATTTACTTTTGTACTGCTATGAAAACTATTTTTAATACTTTTGTAGATATGTAATAAAAATTTTATTGAAGCCACACAAGAAGTTTCTTTCTGTATTTTACACATACATCAATAAACTAGAAACACCTGTAGTTTATTTAAACATCAATCTCCTTCCTCTACAAATAAAAAGTAACATAATTTTTAAATGCATATGTCTTCTGATTTTTCTACTCTCCTTGGGAAAATGCAAGTATCCATGTCACAGAGGCCAGCCCTGCCACTAACACTTTCCTCGGATCGACATTCCCAACGCGCAACGCTGCTTAATGTTCGCAGCTACTTAAGTTCCACCGTTTCTCAGATCATTTATCTCTTCACTAAGAGATGACGTAACCACCTCGGAGATACTATACCTTTCACGGCCTAAATTCAGTTTGAGATAATTACATTAGAGTATTTGATGCTCTTTCTGCTGCCCCTACCCTTGCTTGGCGTCGCTGGTTGACACCGTGCCAAAGACGGCCTCCTCTGGATCACAGAAGACTCAGAAACGAGCCAGAATAAATGCCCCCGACTGGACCTGTGAACGGTTGTTTAGGTTATAGCTAACATCTGGCTGTACCCTTATAAAGAGCTTCATTCTCGTTGGATTTTACAGCACGACCACACCACTGAAAAGGAACCAGACATCTATTCAAAGTCTTATATGTGTCAGGTATTATGAAAAGATATTACTCTCTTCTAATTATTTACAGAAGTATGCTTTGTAAATAGGTTTCCAAGAAGCTTCGTTTTCCCAGGGGTCATAGAGAGAAGGCTGGAAACAGGTCTAAAGCCCAACTTTCTCCACATCTCATGGTGTGACACAAGGATTAAGCCCAGCATTCTCCCAGATATAGGCAGTGGTGGGCTGGAGAAGTTTGAGACTTAACATTTGCAGATTTTTATGCAGATTCTTTTAATTTTTTATTTTTTAAAGAGAGTACAAAATAGTATTAAAACAGAAAAAATTACAAATGATACAGATATTCACTAAACAAATAGTATGTATTAGCAAGTATTTGTTGTATTGTACAGTGTTGTCTTCAATTAGTTGTTCAGATTACTAGATATATGTATGCAAAGTTGGAAGGAGAAAGAAAAAAAGAGAAATAACAAAGTTATAAGAAATTAAGAAGGGCTGGCCAAATAGCTCCATGGATTAAAGCTCCTGCAAGCAGGCTCAGGGGCCAGGGTTCAATCCAGCCAGGGTTCAATCCCAGGACATGCTGACACTGCAATTGAGACTGGGCATGGGGCACACTCCTGTAATCCCAGCTCTTGGGAGGCTGTAAACAGGTGGATCACTATGAGTCCGATCTAGTAGTGAGCCCCTGAACACTCTGTAGACCCTTCCCTAAAATACAGAAGAAAAAAAAATTAAGAAGAAAGAAAATTAAAAAATTGAAAGAAGACAAAAGAAATGTAAACATTAACTGCTCCTTTCCACAGCCCAGCAGAAATCCACAATACAGCTATCCAAACCATCCTGCTTACAGACATAAACACATCTCTTTGCCCTGCTCCCCCTCCAGCACTTCTTACATCTCTTTTGCATGTTCCACCAACCACCAACCCACATTTCTAGCACACAGTGATCACACCACTACACAGAGACATACTGCACCTTATTTCCTCCTTCACCCCTCCCTCGCCCTCTCTCAGTCCCTTTGCTTGTCCAAATGATTTGTGTCTCTGTTTCTTGTTGTCTTTTATTTATTCTGCTCTGTCATTTATTTGTTTTGGGTTTATCATATAAGAGAAAGCATGTGACATTAAAGCTTGTGTGTCTGATTTATTTTACTTAACATTATGGTCTTTAGGTACATCCATTTTAAGTGCTATGAAGTTACTGATTGAGAACATGGGAAGAAATGTACTCATTTGGCTCTTGTAGGCTGATAAGAGCTAGTTTCCGGACACCTGTGACTATTCCAAAAGCTGAGACAGCAGGCTATCAAAAATAAAACACCAGGGCTGGGGAGATAGCTCAGTAGAATAAGTACTTGGTTGGCAAGTGCAGGGTCCTGAGTTCAATCCCCGGTATTGCAAAGAAAAATAAACAAATAAATAAAACACCAACCTCCCACCCCCTCAAAATAATTGTAAAGATTGAATGATGAATCTTATGAACAGGCAGGCAACTTCTGGTCTGACCACAGCTAGACAGAGAAAGAGGAATTGTTTCTAAGAATTGTTAGTTTCAGAATTGAGCTGTAGAACACTTACATTTTATTGCAGAAATGTATTTCCATGAAGTAGCTTCACTAATCAGAGATGGCATGAAGGAGGCAAAGACACTTCTCAGAAGAGGAAGGTAAGATATTGAGTGAAGATAGACCATATACATATATATATATATATATATATATATATATATATATAGACACATCAAAAAGTAGTACAGTAAACTTCATTACTGGTCTTTCCAACTTTGGTGTCTAGTACATAAACTCCCACAGTTATGCATGCTCACAGACTATTTCATAAGTTATTTAATAAAAGGGCAATTCTCATATGACAGGCACAGAGGCCCTGAAGACTCATCAGTAACCAAACATCAAAACTCTGTCAAAACAAGTTTATTTTCCATTAAAGGGAGATACAATTTAAATTGTATGGTTAACAATTAAAATTTTTCATCCAATAGATCTTTAAAAATAAAATTTCGGGCCAGCCAAATAGCTCAGCAGATTAAGGCCCCTGCTTAGGCAGACTTAGGAGCGCAGTTCAATCCGCAGGCCTGCTGGGCCAGCCCTGGCCCGGGGTATACTGAGATGGCAATTGAGACTCGGCTTGGTGGTGCGTGCCTGTAATCCCGGCACTTGGGAGGCTGTAAACAAGAAGATCACTACAAATCGGATCTACACATTGAGACTCTGTAGATCCTATACACCCTGTCCTAAAATACAAAAAAATAAAAAATAAATAAAATAAAAGAATTTCCCAAACCCAAGCCAATATTTTAGAAGTGACATGTGAGAAGACATCTGTCTTATTGTACTGTGTCATATTGTCAGCTAGATCGTCATGGGAGCTCCGCAGGAGACTGGTAAAGCTCACATCTGCGTGTGCCTCAGCAGTCTAGGGGGACATGATGGTGAGCACTGCGTCTGATCCTCTCTGCTGCCGCCCTGCCCTGCTTCCTGGCTGCCATGGACGAAGCAGCTTGGCTCTGCTGTGAGCTTCAGGGCAGGTCTGGCTTGGCTTGGATCTGGGGATCAAACCACAGCATCCTGAGCCTGACTGTTTTATTTCAGCAGGCACTTAAACGACTGAGCTAAGGGGTAGGCCTCCTGCTGTGAGCTGACGTGATGATGTTGTCTTGGTCCAGCTCACCACAGGCTGAGCTCTTGAAACTGTGAGTCTGAACTTCTCTTCCTTTGAGTTGTACACACATATATCTATTACATTTTTAAAATTATATTCTAGAAACTTAGAGAAACATCATTTATTCCATCCCTATGAGTGGCTGTCCTATGCAACCAATATTCTTAGAAATGGGCAAATTGTTTTGCCAGTCATGGATCAGCCTTTACCACAAAGGTTTTGTATTCTAATGGGGGGGGGGGCAGAAAAGCTTTTGCATGCATGAAAATCTATTGGATATCTATTATCTTAGATGTTTAAAAAATGTGCATCATTTCCTATGGCTATTATTTTTCTATTCACTTTAAAATAAGAAACAATTTGAAAAGTTATCTTTTAGTTCCAGAAAAGTTTATTGGTCCCACTGTCAAAAAAAAAAAAAATTGCAAGACTGAAGGTGTTTGAAGCTGTATCTGCCTTCACTCCTCTATTCCAGGGATCCACGTGTCTGTTGCGTGCCAGCAGTATTCTGCTTTCATTACTGTAGCTTAGTCACATAACTACAAGTCCTGGGTTATAATTTTCTTGCTTTTGTCTTGCTGCTGAGGATTGCTTTGTCTATTATAGGTCTCCTCAATGAATTCTGGCTCTATATGAATTTTAGAATATTTTTCTGGGTCTGTGAAAAACACTTCAGGTATTTTTATTATAATTGCATTAAATCTATTTATCATTTTGCTAATATGGCCACTTGATGATATTGATTCTGGATACCCAAGTACAGGAAAGTGGCAGCACACAACACCAATATACAAAAATCAATAGGTTCCTGTACACCAAAATGTCCCACTGAGAAGGAAGTCATGAAAATAATCCCATAGCTTGAAAAAAATACATGCTTTCGAATTAACCTAATCAAAGAGTTGAAAGAACTCTATCACCAAAACTATAGTGTTCTGAAAAGCAAGAGATTGAAGGGGATATTAGAAAATGGAGGTATCCACTTGAAATTTTGAAACATTGAGCAAATCTACAAATATCTGACTACCCCTACTATCTATAATAACAATGCATTTATTTATATGTATGCCGTAGACATTCTCCAATTTGAAATCTCACAGAATCATAAGTTAATAGTTACTGACTCCTCCTATGTAATACCATGTAAAGCGAGCAGGCCTTTAAGAAAAAGAGATGGAGATGCATAACAACAGAATGAAGGTCCCTGATGTAAATGCTGTGGTTGATACCTGTACAAATGACCATCCCAGTACATGGTGAAGGCAAATTAATTGCACTGGCACTGGGGATACAGTAACAATTCTCAGCTATGTCTCAAAGGGTGAGGAGAAATTGGCAAGTAAAGAAAAGAAAAAATTGAACCAGAAAGAATTCCTTGAGACAGGCCCAGAGCTCACACACGCCACCTCATGCTCGTGTTTCCCCCCACTTGCAACCCTCAGTCTATCTCACTGCAGTAATGTGGTCAATGATTTCAGGAATCCAACAGTTCTGTTTTAAACATCCTTGACTAAGTGACTAGCTCACTTTCTGAATTGCTGAGTCCATCAGTATCACCTTTCACTGCCTCCCCAGCCCCACCCCTCTATCCACAGGTTCTCCTGCTGCTTTAAGCAAGGAAGCATTTTAGTTGAGGCTACAAGACATCATCAAAAGGCTGTATATCCATATACAGAACATGAATCACAAGAACTCTATGGAGAGTCCTCAATACAGCTTTTGTACTTTGAAGTTATATCTATAAGGATTTAACATATTCTAACTTGGATTTCTAAGACAATGTCAGTTTTTGGGACAGATTTATTTTCATATATGCTGCATAAACATTCTTTCAAAACAAACACTAACAAAGACCCACCATATGCCATCATACAGCTAGTCAGGTTTGCTTTTATTAGTTACATTATGCCCTCACCTAGTGGGGACCTAAAAGCCCAAACATATTAGGCAGACAAAAGTAATTTTTAGAGTCATTATTTTAATGCATTTTATATACTCTAGCTATAGTTATGTCTTATAAACAATGACAAATCACGGTGGCTGGTATGTACCAAATGGAATAATAACAAATGGAGAAAGAAACCGCCACAGTGGGGGTCAGACAAGCCGTTTGTGATAACCACTCCCAGAGCACAGCCTGACTTGGAGGGGCTACTCTTTGTCGAAGTGCCTCTAAATATCCACCCTCTCTGTAGACACGAGGAAGGGTGAGGCGTACGTGAGCTCCACTCAACTCAAGACACATGGTGCGCAGCGCATTGTCCTTGTGGGGACCTTTACACCCCACACTCAGTGACAGCTGTCAGCTGTGGCATGATGATAAGCTGTCATTAGTGGCAGTTCATTCAAACCAATCTTCATCTATTTGAAGGCTAATATTAAAATGGACATATGGTAGTTACTGATGTTATGGACAAAATGGCCTGAAAATAAACCTATGGACCTAAATGAACGATCACACAGCACATTAAAAAGCTACACATCTGCTCCATACCTGCACATGGGCGCAGAAGCCTTAAATTGTTGTGTTTGCTGCTCTTTTAATTTCTTTGTCTGAGCATCTATCATTGAATTTCTATAAAGTGTTTATTAAGTTATACCACAATTTATAATCTGATTACACCTGTTAGGGAAAAGTAGTATATGTATCCACTCAAAATGAATTCAGCAGCACATACCATCCATTGATCTTTGTTAGTGTGTATTTGTAAGTTAATTATTGATCTTTGGCTTAAAGTATGCAATTATATAAGATATAATTTGTTAACTAAACCATATTTATCATGCATGACAGCTACCAGGAGAGTCATTGTGCTGGAGCTAAGGGAGATAAATGGATCATATTTCCACTAGGTAAAATTTTCACCACACAAGTTTTAATGTTTACAGTTAGATATGTTTTGTTCAGGTAGAAAAAGATGTTGACAAAACAGTACTAATTAACATAGATTCTAAATTGATTGCTTGTTTTTCTCTGCACAGACTACATCCTCATTTCTATATTCTAACACTTCCTTAAGTGTTTAGCACATTGCCGTTAACATTGTTTCCTCTTTGACAATATTTGTTATTCTCCTAAGAACTCAGACTCCATCTGATCATTCCGTCAGCGGTATTTTTCTTCAATACTATGGGAAAAGTCACAAGGGGAAATACTAGGAAGAGCACTTTTAAACAGATTTTGTATCAGCTCTGATTTCTGCTGAGAATTAACAGAAAGAAAAGCACAAAGAAGAAAATTACGGGGCAGCACCTTGAAATGCTCTTTGATAAACCTGAACTTGAAGGCTGCTCTGCTGCTCATACCCCTTCACGCTGGGCCTTGTAACACCAGCTTAAAATAAGCATCATAATTTCCAAAATTTAGCCCTCCTGAACGATTAGCTTTAGGAACCGCATTCTGAGATGTGATCCAAAGAACAGGAAGTTGCATATGGCAGCCGATCTTCGGCAGCAGTGAAAAAGTTTTCCTAACTGAATCCCTCTCGGATCCCTACTCTGTGTTTGGACGTCACCTAGTGCACTGGTTAGAACCCCAGATTTCCTGGGTGACTTCAACAAATAGAAACAGGATAACTTTCATAAGAGTTTTTACTGAATTATCTGTATATGTTCCCAAGCCTAATCCTCTATTACTATATAGGTGCAGTATTATCAACATTCAACAGGAGAAAACTGAGACCCACGAGGCTAAGCCACTTTGCAGCTTTCACGCTGTTGGAATTCAGGAAAATCGACGCTGGCAGTCAGCATATGTGACTCCAGAGACCTAAGCTGCAGCTCCTAGAGCTAGGTGATTTCTGCTCGTTGTCAGAATTCATTCACTTGTCTGAGCTTCCACATGCTCCGCTGGCACTGCCAGACGCAGCTCGGCTTGCGGGCACCCGATTCCACCTCGCCAAGCACTTGCCGCCAGCACCCCCAGATCTTCCGGTCTATAGGGCTGAATGTCCACTCTTTGACGTTCTAAGAGCCTGCTGGGGCATCAGACTTACCCAGTATAGCTTTACCACAGATATCTGCAAATGCTAAGTGGTTAGTGAAGAAGCTACAATTAGTATACAGAATTTCTGTGTAATTAGGTGAATTAATTTAAAACTCAATGTTGACAGTCATTGTTGAAAACTTTAAAAACATTACTCTCTGTTTAGTCACAATAAACTCTAAAGAAAAATTGATTTATTTAAAAGAATATCATGTTTCATAGCCAGAGACTAGGATTCCAAAGCTGATTTCCATATTTTTTCAAGATTCACTTCTATATTCTGCATTGTATATTATGTAGTTTCTTTTATTGTTGTCTTTACATATGAAACTCCAGCTCTACCATATGAATTAGTTACTTTTCAAGCAATGGAGATAGCTCAGCAGTGTAAGTGCCTGCGTGGCAAGCACAAGGATACAGGTTCAATCCTTGGTACAGCATGCCATGCTGGCCACTGAAACCAGCATGGTGGCCCATGCCTATAATCTCAGCACTGGGGAAGCTGAAACAGGACGATCACTATGAGTCTAAGCCATGTAACAAGATCCTGTAACAAATACATAAAGAAGATTTTAAAAAAATAATTAGTTACTTTTCTAGAAAGCATTAAAAAATTGAGACAGTTGTTTCACTTCTCTTTAATCTCCAATGTAACAATAATATCAATTGCCAGTCTAGGTTTAAAGGTTAATGGTGTTATTTATAGGCAAATGAAAGTGTGGTCTGACTTTACACTTGAGATTGGAAGGAATAGACCAGAAGCCAAGGGTCTCCCTAGCACCTGCACTGATTTACACACGAGTAGACATATGTTTTCTAGTGGGTGAATTCAATAACCATGTCATATTATTGTTATTAAGAGACAAATAATCTCTGTTCTTTGACGAACATGTTTCTGGAGATAAAGATCAGATATGAACATCTCTAACTTAAAATGAATGATGCCTGCTAAAGCCTAACTTTCCCAGTTGCTACTTTAGGAAAAAAAAAATTAGAGCACTGAATATTATTTGCAAATCTAAAGGAAAAGTATTTTTCCCAATAGTTATCTTTTAGTGCCCCAGAACCAAACAAGTAATCATGAATGATCCAATAACTTGATTATTAATTCACTGTAGTTTTATTATAAATGACATCTACTTCTCTTTATTCTAAATAGGAAAACAAGTTATATAACATAGGGTCCATTATTTGTATAAAAATATTCAAACATTCCCAGTTAAAATAACTAGGCAATAAGCTGAGTGAGTGTGATGGTGCACACCTGTAATCCCTGTAACCTCAGAAGGCTGAAGTAGAAGAATTTCTGTGAGTTAGAAGACAATCTGGCCTACAATAGTGACTACAAGATCAGTCTGGAAAACTATGGACCTTGTTTCAAAGTACAAAAACAAAATGAACAAAACAAAAATTAATATAAATTATGCCCCAAGCAAAGAAATATCTTTTACTGTTATCTTTTGCTGTTATATCCATATAGCAATATTATAATAAATGAAAAAAATGTAAGTAAAACATAGTCTAACTACATGTATTCTATTTTAGTGAATCCAGCAGACATTTTGATCTATAGATTAAATACATACCACCCAGTTTTGGTGGTCAGCACAGCATACCCAGGGTTACTGGGCTGGCCCAGCACGTGGTATGGGGAATAGAACTCAGTTCTTAGACATGCCACGCAGGTACTTATGCCACCAATCTATCTCCCCAGCCCACAAATAATTTCAATAGTAAGTGGTCAAATATATTCTTTCATATATCCCATTAAGATATGAGGTATACTTGTCTACCAAACTTTGTATCTATAAAAGCACATAGCAAAACATTGTTTTATTGCTTTACTCTGCCACTTCTCTGTGGCTTAAGTATCTTCATTTTATAAATTAATATCCTCACTTTATAGATTAAAGAAACTGGGATTAACACATGTGTATTAATGTATTCTTATTTCACTACTATTACTTAGAATCTCCTATAGACTAGACATGTACGACTGCATGCTGTAGTCATGGTTTTCAAGGAATTAGATTTAATACAGGTCATATAAGTTATATGAGTATTTTACAATATTCACCAAGAGTCAAATGCAGAAAAGTACAAAATACATGATGCACTAGAGACCCAAAAAATCCAGCTGAGGGACTGGATCCCATGGCAATGTCTTTCAAAAGTTCAACTTAATACCTAGAACTCATGACAACGTCCTCCACAAATCCACCTGGTGGTCTAGCACCCCACACAAAGTCCCATACAAGTCTACATCTAGGATCTGTTCTGAAAAGGCCCGAAGGCCAGAAGCTAGAAGGTTTGTACCAGCAGGATGAAGGGTATGTGCCAGCTGGCTGAGGAATCTGCCCTGGAGCCAGGATGCAACACTCAGGGTAAAGACCAGTGCTCCCTGCAAAAGAACTGCAGGCATCCTTAGCAACAGCAAGGACCCAAGCTCCTCCAGTGATAACAGCTTAGCTCCTATCAGGAAAACCAGAATGCCAAGCTTCCCTGGGAGAATCAAAAACACAACATCTCCTCTCTAACTCTCCTGCTCTGCTGTTGGCAACAGTCCTCATGTGAGCCTCATGCCCAGCACTACTAGTGTTACTTAGTGAACACCAAGTTCAGCTTAGTGGTACAAGTTGATCATTAGTTACCCCGTCATGCTATGTCTTTAGAAATGTTAATTAAACAAAATTAATTCTTACTTTCTTTTTTAGGCACCAACAATGGGACAATGATTTATTCTGTAGGTTTTTTAAATGATCTGTAGACTCCTCATTTTTATGTAACCCAGATTTCTATTATTTCCAGGCTCTTGAACCATAATTGCTGTCCAGCAGAATGACCAAATGCATCTCAGCCAAAATGTGCCCATAAAATATACCTTAATTTACTACCACATTAATCAATTTCTCCACTGACCTTCATCCCACTTCAACAAATGACATTAGCATCCATGTAACTAATTAAACTAAAAAATGAGTCCACCATGCTTCCACTTTCTCTCACCAGCTCTAGCCTTTCTATCAATCCAAAGGATGTCAGCACACAAGATCTATCTAAGATCTATTCATTTCCCCCCAATTTTATTGATAACAAATGAGCCCAAGTCCAGATCTTTCCCAGGCTATTACAATCAGCTCTTAACTTGTCTGGTTGTTTTCCTGTGTCTGCTCATCAATCCAGTTTTTCAAAGTAGAAGCTTTCTTACAGATAACTCATACTGTGGTAGAAAGACCTTCTCTTTCAAAGATGAATCCATAACTAGGTGTTAGAGAGATAGATACTCTGACAGAAATATTAACCATTAAGATGATCTAAACAGAAGGGAACTAGTTCAAAATGTAGCTGTGGCTCACACTATATGGTTTCACAAGGACTATGAGAGTGATATTTGGAGAATTACAACAGAAACTGAGGTGAAATTATTTAAAATACAAGATCAGATTAAGTCTCAGAAAAATATAGGATTGAGAAGGAATTATCTCTAAAGTAAAGCAGAAAAGCAGAACTAATGAAAAAAATTCCTTTTACAATATATCTCTAAACAATGCTTATTGAAAAAAAGATTTCAGGAAAAGTAGACTGAAAAGACTGAGGCTTTGAGTAAAATATTTAATTCAATTATTTTGGAATATTATTGTATAGGATGAATAATGGGAATTAAGTTAAATACATACAATCCTAAGGTTCTAAAGCTCATTCTATGAACATTTCAATGTTTATAAATATACTCAAGAAGTCATCATGTAATGACAATAACTATAATAAAATATCTAGTATGTCAGCCACTATGTGTAACACAAAACCTATGAGCTATAATTTTTTGGCATGCTTTCTGGCTTTGTCTCCTGGGTAACAAGAACTAGTAAATTTTCTGGATAATTTCTGACATGACTTCCAAGAAATCAACAATAGTTGGAGAGGGACTGGAAGTAGATTTTTAATGACTTTTTATAAGATAAGGCTTTTGAAGCTCTTTTCAAACATGAGGAATAATTATTTTTAACAATACCTTAAAGGAACAACACATGCTCCTTACCTTAGGTAGGTATGACAGGAGTATTAAAGACGGAAGTAGAACAAGTCAAGAAAACATCTGGGGCATTCAAATCACAACTGAACTCTGTACATGTTCTTTCAGAGATACATGCGCATTAGAAATGGTCTTCAAGGCAGCATGCTTAAGGCTCATCCTGTGGTCATTTGAAATCAGTTAATGCTGTTTTGAGGAGAGCTGGACGTAATATCCAGTAGTGGTGGACAGAATTGATGAGGTAACTAGCTTTCTTACCTCTTCACTCTTCTTGGTTATAATAACTTCTGTAGGGCTAGGGAGACAGCTCAGTGGTCTAAT
Source organism: Octomys mimax (assembly GCA_002564305.1). Classification (NCBI taxonomy): domain Eukaryota; kingdom Metazoa; phylum Chordata; class Mammalia; order Rodentia; family Octodontidae; genus Octomys; species Octomys mimax. The sequence goes on along the minus strand of NDGM011184241.1, from coordinate 4,319 downwards.
TGCCTACCTGGAAAGCTCAAGGGCCAGGGTTCAATCCCTGGTACCATGTGCTGTCCTGGAACCCCAGGTGCACCATGCTGGCCACCAAGACCAGGTGTGGTGGCGCTCACCTGTAACCCTAGCACTGGGGAAACTAAGGCATGAGGATCACTATGAGTCCAAGCAGTGCAGTGAAACCCTGTACCAAATAAATAAACATTTTTACAAGTTTTAAAAGACAGAATAACTTCTGTAGTTAGAAAATTTGAGTTCAGATGAGTCCTAGTTGCCAGGATAAAACTTTCTCCAGGAGCGAGTAAATGAGCAGCAGAAAATTGTACACTCAACCTCATTTAAATAGGGTACTTGTCTCAGAATTTTTTAAGACAATTTTTAAAACCTTTCTACTTTAAAATGAAAATAAAGTACAGAGACTTCAAGGAGACATGAATTTCTCATGTAAAAGTGACAACAACAATACTCCTTTAGAAGTTATTCTTTACTTTCAGAATGTAAAATGACATGTTTTGAGGCTTTCATTAAAACCACAGTATTTGCAGTCATATTGTCAGAACGTCAAAAATTAAAGCATGTAACGCACTGATTCCCAAGCCCTGTTCCACAGAATATTACTCTATTTGTGGGATTCCATCGCGTATTTGAACAATTTACTCGCTTCAATTCCTGAGGAATCATTATTGGGAACTGCTAAAACTCTGAAGTCTGAACCTCTAATTGTCTGATATTTTATCATAAAATCTTTTTTTGGGGGGGTATTTTATGCAAAGAAATTATACCATAGCTTTACTGAGACCCCCGTTTCCCTGAGAACCTCACTCCTCCTTCTGATTCATCTTCACCTATTTTCTTTTATGCAGGAGATCTATGTCAACGACTCACCCAGACTTCTGGTCACAAGGAATTTATATTTGATTTCTTTCTCTTATTTTTATACAAGTCATACTGTAATGAAATCAAATTTGGGGGACAATTTATAAAGGTGCTTCGTTGTCCCTGCTACATGTTATCATGGGCTACGTGTGCCTGAATAACCCAGACTGAGTATTTCAAAAACAAGTAACAAGACATTTGGTTCTTGGCCAATACTATGCAACAAAGGGGTTCCTGCCAGAGTCCTGTCACTCTTCTAACATTTATTTTGCTGATCACATAACTTTGTGAATGTGCAACGAATCACTGAACTACATTATTTAACTGAGAAATTGCATGACTTTTGACATATACAGCTTTTATAAAATTAAGAGTGACTTACATTGCAAAGATGAAAAATAGAGTTATACTAAGTATTTACAGACTTAGAAGAGTCACATGGTCATGCTTTACATATTAATGCCAAAGAGTGAATATGAAGATGTCATACCTTTAATTTTACAGTATTGTGTTTAACAAAAATGTGAGGCCCAAACTAAAGTGACCTACAATGTCGTATTAGCACACGTCAAAATTCAAGAGAATCTTCAGAACATGTCTGTTTCTCTAGGATAATCCTGTGAAGTACTCAGTAGAGAATGGTTCCATGAATAGAGTGATGAGCAATTACAGAGGATAGAGTATATTGCTCTTTTCCATGAACTAAAGAAATATTCATATAATTCTAATTACAAAACAAAAAGTACAGAATGATAATCATAGAAAGGTATATATGCTCAATGATTTGAGAAAGCAAGTAGCAAAGAATAATAGCAGAAATAATGCAGTAAAGAAAGTAATCATTCCAAGGGCTTTCCAAATACCTCAGTGGATTAAAGTGCCTGCAAGCAGGCTCAGGGGCCACAGGTTCAATCCCCAGGCTTGCTGTTCCGGCCATGCCCCCACATGTGCTGAGACGGCAATTGAGACTGGGTGTCAGCTGTAGTAAACAGGAGGATCACTATGAGTCTGATCTAGTAGTGAGACCCTGAATACCCTGTAGCCCCTTCCCTAAAATGCAAAAAAAAAAAAAAAAAGAAAAGAAAAAGAAAAAGAAAAGAAAAGAAAAAAGAAAGTAATCATTCTAGGTGCAAAAGATTTAAAGTCTTATGGAATAGTTCTACATAATTTCATCTTATGCTAATTTCACCATAAACATTTATGATCATAAAGTTAATTAAAGATATACATTCTTCACTGGGCTTCATGTTATTTCAAAATGTCTAACTTCAAAAAAACATAATTCTTGGGTCTGGGGAGATGGCTCAGTAGAATAAGCACTTGCCTGGCAAATGCAAGGACTGGAATTCAATCCCTGGTTCTACAAACAAACAAAAAGAAAAAAAAACCATAATTCTTAAAAGTAAAATAGAAGGAATATAAGTGAACATCCATGAAAATAATTCCCTTAAGTGTGTATATTATATTGACAATGTATAGTTAGTTATTGAAACAACTATAATATTTCAAACATTTATTTAGAGAAATGAAGCTAATTCAGTTTAGGTTCCACAATTTCATAGTTTCCACGTATATATTTCTCTTTTTCTTCTAAGACACACATTATCTACTTGTGATATAGTATTTTAGAAGCAGAAAGTATAAAAATTAAGTTACCACACATGTCATTTAAATTCATGTATGTCACTTATGAAATCGTATTTTATTAGCATAAAAGCTAGAATATTCTGTCCTTACCAGTTTGAGACTGAATTCGGACAGTCACTTTTATCTCTAAAACCCTACAATTGTTTAAAATAACAGCCTAAATTGTTGCACTTTGGAAACTGATTATTTTAAGAACAATAGTATAAATGTAGGCATATCTTTGAAGTACTTATTAAATATTCTACCCTGACAATGGGAGACATTTTTAAGTGAATTTAAGTCAATTCTATTAAATTAGTGTTTTCTGCAATACAGAGCTATAATAAGCTTTACAAAGGTCAGAGGTCACACTCTTCTTGAGAGGGTGATTCCAGTTGAGTCATTAGAAAAAAAAAAAAAAGAGGTCTAAAAATATTTTTAAACAACAAATATTTCCAAAGGAAATGGTGTCCTTTTATTATTCCAGTGTCAGCAGCATTATTAGCTTCAAATATAACAAAAAGCACTAGTAGCTATTAGTGATAAAACATACATTTTTAAAAAGAAAATGAAGTTTTGGGAGGATAAATGTAAAGGGAGATATTTTTAATAAAAACAAGAGAAAATGAAAATAAGAAGACATATGAAGAAAAGCCACAATAAATTATGAACAGTAGTAACATAGAGAAGGTCAGGGTAATCATTAAAACATACCATCATGAGGTGGGTTTAGCTATAGATTTAAGCTACAACTGTTGGTACAGACCTGAAGATCATCTCTCCTCACCATGTAAAAGGATTGTTTGCATTTGCTATGTTATACCAGCCAATCTTTTTTTTTTTTTTTTTTTTGGTGTAGAAGGGTAAAACTCAGGGTTACTTCACCACAAAGCTGCACGCAACCCTCGGCTCATTTTTATTTTTATTTAGTTTAAGGCTTTTCAGGTCTCATTAAGTCTCTCAGTTGCCAAAGACACTTAGTATGGGTTCATACTGATGATCCACCACCTCTGCCTCCCAGAGTGACATACAGGAGTATAACACAGGCCTATTTAAGCAAATGGTATTTTAAACAGAAAAAAGAAAGAAGTGGCCACTAGTTTGAAACAATCATCATCCTCATAAATACATAAAATTAAACTTAGCTAGAAATGTAAGTAGGGGTGGGTAAGAAAACTCTAAAATTAACATGTAGAATAGGGATATACCCCTTGTTGCAGCTTGCATCTAGATGTCCTTCCAAACCTTCATGTGGTCAGAGGTGGGGCTTTTGCAGAGGTGGCAGGATCTAGAGTGGATGAGGCTGCACTAATTCATGGTGCGATGCTATGATCAAAGGCTGCGAGTGCTACTGACTCTGAGTAGCCTGGATAAGCTAAAGGGGCCGGGAAGATGCTGGCAAGGTTCCTTGCTTGCTTTTCAACCTTGGGGATACCATCAACTCTTTTTCTCTACAACGCCTGTCTGCCACTCATCCTGTTTTGGAGCCAGCGGACTATGGACTGAGACCTCTACAGATTGAGCTAAATAAACCCTTCCTCCTATAACCTTGGGCATCAGGTATTTTGCCTCAGCAATGACCAAAGTAACTAAGACATTCTACATAGAATTGTTAACTAAACAACTAAGTAAAATTGTATAATGAATATAAATTATGCATGACAAAAATAGTTATAATGATTAGGAGTCTCCTTCAATAAATATAATATGAGAAAGTCATCAATAGACTATAATACAGTAGGGACTGGAAAGAAATAAAAGTAAAATTTTCCAATTGATTTTCTCTCCCAATTTCCTATTATATATATATATATATATATATA
>NDGM011184239.1:0-11989 GCA_002564305.1 Octomys mimax | reverse complement strand
TGCTTTGCTAAGCTTGTTCTAAGTAGGTGCCTTAGACCACTGAGCCATCTCACCAGCCCAAGTTCCATTACATAATGATTATCATCAAAACTATTCTTTGCAACTTTAATACTCTGGATTTTCTCATTTGTACTATTGGAATGGCACTCAATATTCCATCAGAGATAAACTGTGTAGAATAAGAAGTTAGGCATTCTTTCAAAAAGATACCATGAATATATATATATATATATATATATATATATATGATTGAACTCAAGACCCTGCAAGTGCTTATTCTACTGAGATATCTTCCCAGCCTGATAATAATTTTTTTCATTAGAAGTCATTTGAACTAGAAATAATTGACAACACAAAGCCAAAAAGAGGTCAGAAATTCAAGAGAAACTTGTGGCTTTCTCTGCTTTTCTTCAGCAATTTGAAAAAGTACAACAGCATACTGACAGTATAGGGTAAAAGTACACAGCATATTGATGCCCATACCTTGTATTTAGGATGTCTGATATAAAATTGGTTTAGCATTGTTGAAGACCTTTGTAGAAATTTTTTGAGGTTCTCAAAAATTGTGATTGTTAACTAATTTGAGATTGTTACTCATTCACTTGCGCATGATTTGAATTGGAATTGCATGACATAGAAAGTTATCCACAAATACTATCTATGGATAATCAACTTGACATCAGTAAAAAAAAGTTCTTCTCCATCCCAGAAGTAACATCCTGGACATTGTTTCAGAATACACTAAACTTACTCTGAGGTGCCTTATGAATTGTCTATTACTGCCTGGCATTTCTTGAGAATGTCCATAATTGCCTTTCCAGTTCAAGCATGTCAAATGGTAAATTGTCATTGAGGCCTGGTCTTCCCAGATTATAATAATGGAGCAAGAGCTTCAAGGCTTAAGTGATGTTCCCCATGTAGGGATTTTCATTTCTACTCAAGTATTACTTTTCTGAAAACCAGAATTTCTCATTGGCATGGACCTCTGAAATGGCCAACTGAACCCCTTCCTCATGAATGCAGTCTGACCAGGAATGACAATGTCCCCACATTCGTAGATCAGAAGGGAAATCCATTACTACTTCCAAGTGTCTTCACACATTCAGAGGAAACTGAGGAGCGTGAGCTCTGAGGCTCAGTGTGAGAGGCAGCCGTGGAACGCAGCTCCTCCCTCTCAAGAACTGCATTTATCCCAGGATGAACGAATGAACATGTAGAAAATTGTGACACAGTGCACAACGACAGTGGTTACATTGGTGTAAACTAGTGTCTCCATGAACGCAAAAAAGCATGTTGCATGATGGGGTTTCTCAGAACCCTAAAAGCAAAAGTACAGCTGCCTATAAGCAGCTAGCTCACACACAGTCCTATCTCAGCACTACTGGCAAAGCTAGCAAACAAAATATGGTTCAAATAGCTTAACAATCCTAGAAACGGAAGGCACCAGTTTAATGAGGTCTCCTCTGCTTGAAATTAAAGTGGAAAGAGTTTTACAGAGAACAGTATTCAATAACAAAATATTAAATGATAAACACAGATTGCTTAAAATCAGACGGGCCATTTTAAGAAAAGCATTTTAGCTCATCATGATATGTAGCACCTTATTTAAATTAGGAGGTGTTAATTTGTAGCTTGAATAATATATTAATATAATATGTAAAGTGAATGGCATTGTTAATCACAGTCGCGCCTGGAACGACTTTGCTTCTGTGCACTGAATGTTAATTTTGCAAAACATTAATTTCAAAGATTTTGCAGCAGTGCTTTTGTAATTAAATATTAATGTCACATGTTATTGCAGTAGCATGTTTATGAAAGCCGGCAACACTTCAAGTCAACTCATTTGTTTTTATATTTATTCTTGTACATCTGCAATCCCTTCTATTTCACAATTTCAAAGTGAAGGCCATTTTGAATAGTCAATATGTGAACATTTTTCATTGTAAGCGTTTTTTAACATCCAACAGGGTAAATATTTAATGTTGTGTTTTTTAGCTAGTATAATTTTTCAGAAAATTGGCTATAACTTTTAACAACTCAAAGGTACCTAAACTGTCTCCAATTTTGGCTTAAGTGATCTGAAAATAAAGTAGCAATAAATGTGATGAAGCTCTGTAAAAATATTGAAGCCTTAGAAGGCTTTATATGAAAGTTTGAATTTAGAACTACAATTCTACGTGCAGGATATCACAGCACTTATTTTCTTATATTTTCATTATGGTACTGTATTATCTCAAGAAATTTTAAAAGATGGATCTGACTTTGGGTTAGCCTTTTTCAAGTTCCACTGCTACACAGTAGAGAAGGCTTACTTGACAGCAATGTGATCTATGTTTATTTTATATTTTGAAATTATGCATTTCCTTGGCAGTAGGATCCACTTCCTGCCTTCCATCTTATTCCAAGTATGCAATGCATGTATGTCATTGTACTTGGTTTGACCAAATCACTACAGCTGGTGATCTTCCCCAAGATGCTTGCCCTTCAATAATTATTTTAGTCTAAAAGTTCATTTTCATTTTTGAAACTGGATGACAAGTAACATCCAAGATATTACACTTTAAAGCTGTTATTTTAGCCATCTAGCGAAGTTGTCTTCTACAACAAAATACCTTGATACTATTTTTTCAAATTATTGAATGATATTACAAAATATATTCAGGAAAAGTCAAGATATATTATGTTTGGTTATGGTCATATTTAACAGTTAAAAATTATATCTGCACCTGATGTTGCCTGTTGACAGCTAATGCCATTTGACAGTGATGAAATTAAAGGATGAAGAAGATACAAACTACATTTTACAACCATGATGGGTCTCCAACAATGCCATTTAAATATTATTTGTCACTATTTAAAATGAACCTTTCCCCTTTAAGCTATGCCATTACGCTCATTTGTCCTGTCACCACTGACAGGCTATATGACTCACACACAAAAATGGTCATTAGGTACTGCATCTTCATCTTATTTAGAAAAAAAAAAAAGAAAGGAAGGAAGAAAGAAAGCATTCTGATGCCTCTAAAAGCCTGTAATTATTTTCATCTGAAGAGATAGTGTTGCTCAGAAGGTAATTTAATAACCTTTTCCATGTACCTGGGGACTGCCTCTCCAGGGAGCCAAGGTGCCGACACGCCACTCAGTCGTCAAAACATGACCTTTCGTGGTTGCTCGGAGAGAAGTTACCATGGAATGTTGCGCACAGTGCAATGCTAATTCTGCTTCCTAATATATGCAAAATTTAGTTCTTGAGCAATGATCTTTGTAAGATGAATTAATATAGGTACTGCTTCAGGAAACAAAAGAAATTGCAACGTGAAACTCTCCCCCGCCACACATAATCTTTCATACTTCAGTTTGAAGTAGCTAACAACTTGCACAATTTGTATAAAAAATAGGACGAACCACTCCAGAAGTCTTTGCTTCCTCTCCCCCCACTTCACTTGGCCAATGAATTCTATTCTATATGCTATGGAAATGTAAAACAGGATTACAGGGATCTCTTTGATAAGTTTATCTCCCCAAATAAGGGTTGGTCCCAATTCTGTGAAAAAGAAAAAGCAGTGATAACCTTTCACACACCCTGTTTGTTTTAGGCAACAGCCCAGGTTGCTCTTGGTGAAACTACTAATGCAGTTATTGAGTTAATTTAAAGAAGTCGTTCGAGGATTTTCAATGTTAGAACATGATACTTCGAACACATGCATAGACAAAAAGAGGCATAGACTGTTTTCTGTTAACAACCAGGTTCAGAAACTTATTTTGGTCTGATATTAGATCCTGCCTTAGTCAGAAATGCTAGGATTTCAACTCCTACCCCTGACACGCCATCCGTCAATTTATTAGCACGCTGATGCAGTAAGCCACTGAACAGGCTATATCAATTCGTTTAGTTTTTTTCTTTAAAATGTCTGTAATCCTCAGCTCTGCTCTCTCAACCGGTCAGCATTAAAGATTTATGTTGCACTTTTTTCATTGCCACACCTGAATATGGATTACTTAAATGGGCTGTAAATAATTCATATCTGGGAATAAGTTTCCATTACTGACCAGTGTTGTAATTTAATATACTGTATTATGGGTTATACAATTTTAGATTGTTTTTGTGTGCATTCTGTAGTCAGGCAGACAACAGTTTAAGTAAAAAGGGTGAGGTGTTTGTTCAGCTTATTTTCGTGTTCACTCTGTGCTCAAATCAGCAACAGGACTGAAGGCAGCAGAAAGCTACTTTCGACTGCATGCTATTTATGAAATCTTTTTTTTTCTTTAAGAAAAGCACTTGACCTGAAAGAAAACACAAAAATGTATAATAACGTATTATTGACAAATAAAAAAAAAATGTGTTAATGTAGATGGCTAAAACTCTTGGGTTATAAAAACCAAAAAATAATCTTGAGTCTTGAACCCAAAGGTTAACTTTCCTGTCCAGTGCTTGATTATGTTATGCACAAAAAGCCATAATAAAATTATAATTTATTTGACAGTTTAAATGAGGCTACTGGACCATAGATGCAAAATATTAAAGTATAAGCTGTTTTTAAGGCACAGGCAAGTGTTTATTTTTAAAAGAGCTTTAAACAATTTGAAATTAAGTTGAGTATAGTAAAAATTAATAATAGATTAATACATGAAAATCTATGAAGACACATAGGATAATGATTTAAAAAGGAATAATTTAAAAAGATGAATTAAAAAGTCGAATCAGAAAAGAAGGCCAGCATAAACTAGGGAAAAACATGCTGTGAATAAAGTCTGTTAGATCTTGAAATAGTAGAACTGCTAAATAATGCATAGTTTTATTTTTCTATCATTTGCATAAACCTTAAGAGAGTATTTATTTGTGTAAAACTTGATGTATCGAGTAAGGAGAATGAAAAAAATGGCATTCATTTTGTTTTCATTTTGGTATTTAGGAAAAATATTCTGTTACATATGGACTACTTAGACCTAATCATCTGAGTGAATGTGCTGCGCGCCTTGAGCCAGGTTGGAAAGGGCTGACTGGAGAACAGTGCCCTGGTCTTGCTGCGGGCGATGCAGGTTGGCCCGCGCTCTGCTGGGGAGCAGATGGCGAGCCAATGCTTGTAGTCACACTTACCTTCCTTGCTAAATCCATAATCCCTCACTGGACACGGAGCCAAGGCAGGCTTTGGAGGCAGAAAGGAGGTTACAATCTGGACTTGGGTAGTGACTGCCAGAACTGAGAAAACAGCTCAGAAATTTCAAATGCTTAACAAGTTATCTGTCTTGTCCCTAAGCCAGTGCAGCATTTTTAAAAGTAATTAAGACATGATTGAAAATGTGTATGCCATCTAAATACAAAAATCTTCAAAAATCACCAAAACCAATAATTAAAAACCACATTTAATGTGACATTATGCAAAAAATGTATTTAAAATGAACTATCTTTTTTTGTAATTGAAAGAAAATACAGCAAGTAAAAAAGAAAAACAAGAAAAAGAAGCACTTATTTTGTAGAAAAAGGCATTTTATTTTCGTTACAAACCTGGACCTTATAGAAGGGAAATATTTCATGCAGCCCTATAAATATGAAATATGTTCCTTCTGTAAGGAAGTGTGCAGTATCCAGCATTATATCTATTCTAGCATATGTTTCTCTGTAAGTTATTCTTTAAAATATTAAATGATTAATTTTTCTATATATAATACTTATGCATATATATGCATGTTTTATATGTGTGAATAGGGTTAATCATCAACACAGACATTATAAAGCAGAAAGACAAAATAAAAATATTGAGTGGATAGCCAAATTGTAATCATTTATAATAAAGGGATAGTAAGTGCCATCTGTTTAACGTGAAAAAAATCCTAACCTAACTGATAAAATGCATACATTTCTAGTAAATTAAAGCCATGCAGTATTCATATAAAACAAAATATGTATAAAATGTCAACATATTACATTAGGATGGGATTGACTTCAATATATCCTATCTGCATAATAATATGATATGACAAAAAGCAAACTGCTCTGATTATGATGTGTGCTAAACCAAAGAATTTTTTTTTTTACAAGGCAAGATTTTAGTCTACCTAGTGGTTATGAAAAAATGTCTTCATTTTCTCCAATGGATTTTCATAATGCATCATTATGTTAGGTAACATTCTTTATTTGCAAAATCATTTTTAGACATTCTCGTATCAAAGTTCATTAGCTTAAACAAATTTTTACAGCTTTCATCACTTTGACATCTGCATTTTCCTGGCTGCAAAATGCAAGCGCTACTCCACTTATGGGTTTAGATCACTTGAGCTTTCCTCTCTGGGACAGTCCTGCTACTCTTATCACTTCTTTTTCTATTATATTTCTTTACAAAGTATTTTCTTCAACTTAGGGAAATTGATTTAATGCCTTCTCTTTGGGAACCTCCTTCAAAATTTATTTATTGCCAGTACTTCCATTTTTTCAGTAGGTCTTTTCTGTTTTCTTCAGAAATCGACAGAAAGAAATGAAAAGGTAGAAGAATATTTCAGTGCCTCTTCATGTGTCATAATGTGATGCATGTGTGGGTCAGTATTTATGAAAGAAGATGTAAGAGCCAATGACAATTAATATAAATTTTGGAAACCTTATACTATGTACTGCCTGTTACTTTTTGCTTTTATCATGTCCTATACATAAGTGCTTCAATGTAATGATATTTAAATTTAATAAAGTTTTAATGATTTGAGTACAAAAAACTTTACTGTAAAATGGCACCATGAAGAAGGTTATCATTTTACCCCATTGGCTAAAATGGCCTCTGTGTGATAGACACATATATCTATTGCTTTTTGAGTAAAGGATCATTTGATAGGCTTTCAAACAGGCCTGAAAAAGTTGATTTAAAGCAATTTCCTCTTCTTAAATGAGAACGGAAAGGAAGAAAGTTTTAAAGCTTACTTTTTATAAGACAAGATTCCTATAACATTGTAGGAGCGGGGAAGTTGGCTCAGTGGAATAAGTGCTTCCCTGGCAAGTGCAAGGGCCTGAGTTCAATCCCCAGTTCTGCAAAGAAGAAACAAACAAAAAAAACCCCTATAACATTGTAATTCTACTAATATTAAAATATTAATTTAGGATGCTATGGACATTAATCATTTAACAACAGAGAATAAAAAAGATATAAAAATGTTAGTAAGAGTTAAGGAGAATATGAAATTACCTTTGATATAAGTTGTAGTACTTCCATTCAAGATTTTTAAACAAAGACACTGGACTTGAAATTTTTGGTTAATGTCCCAGCTCTACCAACAAAGAAAACACCTAAACTGTCTCTAGACCTCAGTTTCCCCAGGCACACAATTATTATATTTGTCTAATGATTTCCAGAATTTCTATCTCCTAGGAAACCTCCCCTACCTATAGGTAACTAACAAAACAAACTACAGAGGTAAGTAATGGTGTTAAGTGCCAAAAAATTTTACACTACAGGAGATATCTCTAGACAACATCTGAATAATTCCCAAAGTAATGGTATAAGTAATATATGAAACCATTTAACAAGATGAACATTTATATGGGCAACTAACGTTTTTTATTTTAAATTTCACATTGCATAAATTTTAGTACATAATTTGAAACACATTTTGTCTAATTTACAAGAGAAGCAATGGAAAATGTTTCAAGTATAGACCTACAGGCAAAATTTTGTAACATCCTCCATTTATCAGGACATTGCCACAAGAAATGCCACTGTCACATTCTTTGCTTAAGTCCTACATTTGGGGCAAATCTAAAATTCCAGAATTGTAGAGAAAAGAGTTCTAGTGTTAGAGGTTACAGTAGCAGGAGTAAGCCATGCAGTCCCCCAAAAAATGTACTGAAGATTGAATTATAAACCCAATTTATTCAAATCCTTAGAGGAAGCTTCTGATCTCTAGTGAATCTTCAGCACTTTGATGTGTCACCTATTAAGTATTAGAGTGACATATGCCGATTACCATGTAGTACGGAAAGTCTTCAAATAATCATTATCTTAACCATCAACATCCTCATAAACATTATTAATTAAAAGAGAGCTCTCACTTCCTTAAAATGACCTATTATAGAATTGGAAACGACTAGGTTGTCAGAAGTTACAACACTTGGATGAAGTTTAAAGCAGAGATCTTGATGTTAATGGTCATGGAAGATTCTGTGTTGCCATCTGTCAGGAATTATTTACCAGTTTTTGCTGACCAAATTCCAAATTAAGAAGCTCAATTTACTGGCTCCAACTTATTACTCTCTCTTAATTATGAATAGCGTCCATCTCTACCATCTAAAGCTTGTTCAAAGACTCATGGATTTTTGAATGATTTTGGTAGGATTGTTTAAATAACCTTCTCTTATTTATATAATCATTTCTTGGTTGTATTTTGTCCACAGAATTCTAAGAATATTTGTATCAGGCTTCCAGCCCCACTGCAAGCAGTACTTCTGTTGCTGGCTGCCTAGGAGGTTATTTTAAAATCCAAACTGTATTCTTCATTCTCTGCTTTTAATAAGTTCCCAATAACTCTTCACACTCTTTAGAAGGAAGTTTATGCTACAATACCTTCCAAAGCTCTGTGATCTAGTCCCTGTTCTTCTCTCTAGTTGTTTTATCCAATGCTGCATCTAGGTTCTGTCTGCCCTAGAAATGTGTCTACGCATTACTCAGTCAAGTTTTCTTCCTTTGGTGCCATTTCCTGAACTATTCTGTTAACCATGATTGCTCTTTTACCTAATTATATTCCCTAATTTTTACATACAACACTTTTTTTTAAATCTCCCCTTCGATGACATATATTCCAACAGGCCATTTCTAATTAGTTCCTCTTCTTTAGTTCCATAATCTTCTTTATTTTTAAACATTCTTTGTTATTCTTTATTTGTTTATTTGGTATAGGGTCTCACTATACAGCTCAGAATCATAGTGATCCTCCTATCTCAGCCTCCCCAGTGCTGGGATTACAGGTGTGTACCATGACACCAGATTTTTTGCCAATACACTGTGCCCCTGGGATTCAGAGGCCAACACAGCCTGTGGTACCAGGAATACAACTTGGGTCTTAGTGCTTGCCAGGCAGGCGCTTAGACCACTGAGCTACCTCCCGAGCTGAGTGTCATAATCTTCTGAGCTATGAAAGTTCCACATCTAAGTGAAATTATCTGTTTCTTTACCTCACTGTAATTCAAACTTCCAGTTCAGGGCCCGGCTACATTCTGTTTGGTACTTGCAAGTCTCAGGCTGTAGTGTGGCAAGAAGTAGTGTTGGCATAATGGGCTGCCTTCGCTGGCTTCTTTGGCATCATGCTCCTAAGGGGCATTCTTTCTTTCTGTATCAAGCTCAGGTATATTTTTGGAGTTTCCCAGGGTTGGTGATCAACTCTCTCATTTCCCTAAGACTTAGAGTAGTCTAGACTACTTTATTCAAGATCGTGGCTTGAAAGTATCTAGAGGCCACCTGTACTGAAATCTCTGCAGCTAATCTTGGCCGTAGCTCTTCAGACCTAGAAGTCCAACTGGCCCATTGATGTTTTTATTTGAATAGTTAAAATGTGCATCCAGTTAATGAGCCCAAACAAGATACATGTATTCCTCCCAAATGAAAAATGTCTATTTCTCCATCATTAATACCGTCATTATAAACAAAATAATTTAAGCACTCGACTATACAATGTGAAAAGTAGGATTTATTCTTAACTCATGAAAATCTATTACAAAACAAAAAAAATTACTATGACCTTTCAGCCTTACATCAAAACAACCTGAATGCATATACTTTTGTCTATTTCTCTTAGAATATTCCAGTACCAGTCACCATGGTCATATTCTGAAATAGTATTACAGTCTTCTTGGTTGCTATACTTCTGTTCTAATCTTCCTATCAGATAGTCTTCAATAGCAATAAGAGCAATTTTTTAAACACATAATTGAAAACAAGGCATTTGCCTATTCTAAGATAAATCAGTTTTATTCTATTTAGAGAAATATTCCAACGTGTCATCCTGCCTTAATATATTTTGCAGGATTGAACCGTCCAAAACTTTCTCACCATATCTCACATTACTCCTCACTTTTCTCTTTGCCTTAGACACACACACACACACACACACACACACACCCTGGTTTGTCTTCTCCTTCTCCTTCTTCTCCTTCTCCTTTTTCTCCTTCTTCTTCTTCTTTGTTCTGCCTTTTCCATCTCCTGTAAGTATAAGGCGGTCTTGTTGTGGATTTTTTTTATAGTTTTATTCTCCTGTCATTTGAATTTTATCTACTCACAAAAGTTTTCCTTTAACTGCCTTTTCACAAAGTAACCACTAGGCCATTGCTATTGCAATATTTTATGCCTCACTTAACAATTGGTGTTTTTGGTTAAATCTGTCTAACACCTATAGGTTTAGTGTCTGCATAACATAACACCCACCCTTATTATATGGTACTGTTTGTTTAGGAATCAATATTCTATTTATCTTTTCTTAACCAAAATTCTAACCCCATCAAAAATTGGACCTTCCCTGTCTTGTCAAATGTTGATATTTCTAATGCCCAAACTTGGTATCACACCGTACAAAGTCATAGCTATATTTCAAATAAATGAGAAAAATTACACAGAAAAGGAGGTAGGAATGAATAAAATTACTGAGATCATCATAAATTAGGAAATTTCTGCTAATCCCAGAGAATGGAAACAATAACTTTTGCCTTCAGTGTCAGTATGCTGACATAAAAGTGAGCATTTAGAAGCTCCTTTTAATGAAAGCACCAGTTTGTAGAGAAGGACTTCACAAAATAGCCAGTCTTTTCCTAAGAAGTGCTAGTGAAGCTTCTTCCCTTAGATATTTTACTTGGAAATTATTTTGTACTCTTTTAAAAATTGTTTGCAATTCATTTTGGAGCAGGAAGGAAGGCATTTAACCTTATATTTGTTCAAGAAATGTTTATCAAATACTCTCTTAACCACTTCAAATCTAATAAAAAGTACAATATTAGCTTAGCATTCACAATAGGCGCAAGATAGTTATAAGCTGAGCACTAAACAAGTGCTAAAACTTTATGAAAGAAAGAAATGGCCCATGAAGGATCAGCTGGGTTTATGTATTGCATAGCAAGAAAACTTGGTTTTGAAATAGGCCCAGACCGTTATCACGTGGACAAAGCTAAGAAAATAAGGAGAAAAGAACAATTTGAGCAAAGTATGTAAAAGAACCACCATCAGCACATGTGTTAGCTTAAATAGCCAGTTTCATTCCAACAAAACACTGGAGGGGAAGAGTGTAATGACAATGTGAAGCCTTCGAGGGCAGATGGTGGTATACTCTAGCGTAAGTAGAAATGTTGTGCGGACTTTGTTGAATAAAAGACAACTGATCACCCAATTTCTGTTAAAACTCTAAACCTCTATTCCCAACATTGTGTCTTATGCCTGCTTCTGATTTTTCTTGCCTTTTGTTTCCTCTCGATCCTAAAGGGTAAATAAATAAAATTACAACCTTATATTAAATTTTAAAATGAACAAATACTTTAAAAATTGACCCCCAGTTGTTTTGCACATAATTTTGTTGCTTTGGTTCTCGGAGAAATCTTGCCACCATCCTTTTAGATTCAAATCTCTAACTTTCTGACATAGGTTTCTGTCACTGTCTTTTTGGCTGGTAATTTTTGCAAGGAAAATGAAGAATAGTTGGGAACTGCCTCTTGCTGGGGAGCTAGGAATGCCACCTTTATTGGGCACAATGGATTTTAAGTACTCAGTGAGCCTCTCTCATGATCTGCTACCAATCTTCCCAACCACTTTGATTTCAGACTCTTCTACTTTATAAACCAGTCAAATTATCAGCACATTGTCACAGGCAAGAGGTGTGCCTCTGTGGGGATGGCTTGCTTTTCATGAGCAATGGCTAGGTTCTATCCCCAGCAACCACAAAAAATAAATTAAGATATATGTGCGTGCAAGTGTGTGTGTGTGTGTATGAGAGAGAGAGAGACAGAGAGAGACAGAGAGACAGAGAGAGAGAC
>NDGM011184231.1:0-10546 GCA_002564305.1 Octomys mimax | reverse complement strand
TAGTTAGGATAGATATACAGCTACTTTCTCTTAGTTCAATGAGAAGAGAGATTTGTACTAATAGTGTTTAGACAAGATATCATGTCTGCATTTTGTACATTGAATAAGTATTATGAAGACAACAATATGCAATGTATTAATTATTGTTACTGTCCTATTAACCTGTTTTGAAATTACCTCATTGCTATTTCTTTCTCATTAAAATTAATAAAAAGTGAAAGACAATCAAATAAAAGCTTCTGGAGAGAAGAAACAGATCACCTACAATGGAAAGCCCTTCAGAATCATGGCAGATTTCTCAACATAAACCATTAAATCAAGGAGAGCTTAGAGTGAACTGTTTCAGGTCCTGAAAGACAATAACTGTCAGGGTTGACCAAATAAATTTAGTAGTGGATTTAAGTGCCTGCAAGCAGGTGCAGGGGCTAGGGGTTCGATTCCCAGGCCTACCATGCTGGCCCCATCCTGGGGGCATGCTGAAATGTCGATTGAGACTGGGAGTAGTGGGGCGTGCCTGTAATCCCAGCTCTTGGGAGGCTGTAAACATGTGGATCACTATAAGTCTGATCTGGTAATGAGACCCTGAACACCTTGTAGCACCTTCCCTAAAATACACAAAAAAAGAAAGAAAGAAAAAAAAAAACCAGTTAACTCAATTTGATGTACCCTGCAAAACTATCTATCAAATAAAATGGGAAGATAAGGTCCTTCCATGCAAAAAACAATTCAGGAAATTCATGAGAACAAAACCACCCTAAAAAGAGTACTGACAGATATTTTAGAAAGAGACAGAAGTGATCACAGTTTTAAGAACAACAGAAAGGAACCACCAAACAGAGAAAGTAATTAAAAAGAGGAGAAAAGTATGGAACCTATAGCAGGAAAATAACATGACAAAGATAAGTCAATACATATCAGTTATAACCATCAATGTAAATGGTCTTAATTCACCAATCAAAAGAAACAGACTTCCAGAGTGGGTTAAGAAACAAAATTCAATAATGCACTGCATATCAAAAGCACATTTAACTAAAAATGAAATTCACAGACTAAAAGTCAAAAGGTGGAAAGCAATCCTGTGCACCAGAAAAAATCAGAAAAAAAGCAGGGGTAGCTGTCTTGGTTGCTGACAATGTCAACTTCAACCAAAAATCATTCAAAGAGATAAAAAAGTCACCATATACTTGTTGAGGGAAAACTGCAGCATGAAGAGATAACAATTACAATTACATATGCATCCAACGTAGGGGCACACATCTACATTAGATAAATTTTAATAGACATGAAAAATCAAGTGAGAAATAATACAATAGTCATGGGGGACTTCAATACACCTCTGTCACAAAGAGATAGATCAACTAGGCAAAAAATCAGCAAAGAAATATCAGAACTAAAGCAAACTTGTGAAGAAATTGACTTTGTATACCTTTATGGAGTATTTCTCTCAGCAACAATAGAATATGCATTCTTCTCAGCTGCACATGGGACATTCTCCAAAATAGATCATGTATTAGCACACAAAGCACTTTTAAAGGAAATGTAAAGGAATTGAAACTATTCCATGCATACTCTCTGATCATAGGGCAATGAAACTGGAAATTATTGAAAAAATAAGCTACAAAGACATACATGGAAATTAAATAACCATCTTGTAATCCACCAGTGGGTTGAAGATAAAATTGAAGAGATTAAAAAATATTTACAACCAAACCAAAATGCAGATACAACCTAGTGAAACCTGTGGCATGCAAGAAAATCTGTCTTAAGAGGAAAATTTATAGTGCTAAATTTGCATTTGTGACTGCAAAATTCACAAAAATGGAACAAACCCAAATGATTTTATGCTGCATCTCAAGCTCCTAGAAGAAGAGCAAGTCAAGCCAAAAGGTAGGAAATTATAAAGATTAGAGCAAAAATCAATGAATTGGAGACAAAACAGCACAAAGAATAAATGAATCAAAGAATTGGTTCTTTGTAAGGATAAATAAAAATGATAAACACCTAGTCAACCAAATCAAAAAGGAAAAAAAAAACCCAGATTCATGTAATAAAGAATGAAAAGGATGAAATTACTACAGACCCCAGAGAAATTCAGATCAATAAGATCTAGTTCCAAAATCTTTACTCTCACAGGATGGAAAACATAGAGGAAATGGACAGTTTCCTAGACAAATGAAATGCCAAAGCTGAGTCAAGAAGATATAAAAACTCTGAATAACCCCAAAACGAGAAATAAAATTGAAAATGTAATAAAAAACCTACCAACAGAGAAAATCCCAGGTCCCAGTGAGTTCATAGCAGAATTGTACAAGACATTTAGAGAGGATTTAATTCCAATTTTTCTCAAACTCTTCAATGAACGAGTTTGAGAAAATTCTCCCAAACTTATTCAGGGAGTCAAGTATTACTCTTATCCCAAAACCAGAAAAAGATCCAACTAAACAAGAGAACTACAGGCCAATCTCTGTAATGAATATAGATGCAAAAATCCTTAATAAAACACTAGAAAACAAAGTGTAGCAAGTAATCAGGAAGATTATACAACATGACCATTGAGATTCATTCCAGGAATGCAGGATGGTTCAACACAAACAAATCTATAAATGTAATGCACCACTTCAATACAGCCCAGAATAAAAACCACATGATCATCTCAATAGATGCAGCAAAGCTTTTGACAAAGTCTAATACTATTTTGTGATTAAAAACTTACAAATAATCAGAATAGATGATTTATATCTCAACCTGATAAAAGCCATTGATGAGAAACCAACAGCCAACATCGTACTAAATTGGCAAAGACTAAACACCTTTACTTTAAAATCAGGAACAAGACAAGGATGTCCTCTGTTTACACTCATACTCAATATAGTTCTGGAAACATTAGCCAGAAAAATTAGATATGAGAGAGAAATAACAGGAATAAGGATTGGAAAAGAAGTGACATTATTATTTGCAGAAGACATGATAATCTGTCTAGAGGAACCCCCAAAAGTCCATCAAGTGTCTTGTAGATTTAATTATTAAATTTAGAAATGTATCAGGATACAAAGTCAATAACAAAACTCATTAACATTTTTTGCACAAACAATGAATGCACTGAGGGAGAAATTAATGAAACCACACCAGGGGCTGGGGAGAAGGCTCAGTGGAATAAGTGCTTCCCTGGCAAGCACAAGGACCAGAGTTCAATCACCAGTTCTGAAAAAAAAAAAAAAAAGAAAAGAAAAACAAAAAAAAATACACCTTTTACAATAACATCTGGAAAAGTAAAATATTTAGGAATCAATCTCATGGAGGAAGTAAAATATTTGTACTGTGAAAATTACAGTACTCCGAGAAAAGCGATTGAAGAGGATTTGAGAAAAAGAAAAAATGTTCCATGTTCCTGGATAGGAAGAACCAACTTTGTGAAAATTGCCATACTCCCAAAGTTGTTATACAGATTCACTGCAATCCTGATTAAAACATGATTGATATACCTCACAGAGTAAGAGAAAACTTTCCTCAAATTCATTTGGATTCAGAAGAGACCCAGAATATCAAAAGCAATTCTGAAAAACAAAGAAAATGCAGGAGGCATCACAATCACTGAACTAAAATTATGTTATAAAGCTTCTGTAATAAAATCAGCATGGCACTGGCATAGAGAAAGACCTGAGGATCAATGGAACAGATTGGAAGATGCAGACATAACTGTAAATACACTCAGCCACCTTATCATTGATGAAGAGGCCAAACATGTTCACTGGAAGAAAGATAGCCTCTTTAATAAATGGTGTTAGAAAAACTGGCTTTCCACATGCCTAAGGCTAAAAATAGACCCTTTCCTATCATCATACACAGTCAAAATGGATCAAATATTAAAACAGAAACACTAAATATTTTGGAAGAAAACATAGGTGTAAACCTTAAACACATAGGGCTGGCCAAATAGCTCAGCAGATTAAAGTGCCTGCACAGGCACAGGGGCCAGAGGCTCAATCCCTGGGCCTTCCATGCTGGCCCTGCCCCTGGGGCATGTTGAGATGGCAATTGAGACTGGGTGTGGTGGTATATGCCTGTAATCCCGGCTCTTGGGAGGCTGTAAACAGGCAGATCACTACAAGTCCTATCTAGCAGTGAGACCCTGAACACCTCATAGAACCTTCCCTAAAATACGAAAAAAAAAAAAAAAAACGGAAAGAAAGAAAATCTTAAAAACATAGAGGTAGGTAGAGAGTTCATAAACAAAAACAAAACTGCACAGGAAATAGTTTAAAGAATCAACAACTGAGATCTCATCTTTTTGAAGTTTCTGCAATTCAAAGCAAATTTCCAACAAAGTAAAAAGAAAATCTGCAAAATTGATAAAAAAAAAAAATTATAGCTGACTGTCTCTCCAACCAAGGCCTTCTACCTAGAACATACAAAGAATTAAAAAAAAAAAAACCAAAAAAAAACAGGTCCCCAAATTCAAAGACCTAATCCTAAAATGGGCACCTGAGACGAATATACATTTCTCAGGGGATGAAATATAAATGGCAAGTCAATATATGAAAAAGTGTTCAACATCATTGGTCACTTGAGAAATGCAAATTTAATAACAATGAGATTTCACCTCACCCCAGAAAGAATGACTAACATCAAAAAG
Organism: Octomys mimax; assembly: GCA_002564305.1. Lineage (NCBI taxonomy): Eukaryota > Metazoa > Chordata > Mammalia > Rodentia > Octodontidae > Octomys > Octomys mimax. The sequence continues at coordinate 5,913 of NDGM011184231.1, read as the reverse complement.
TCAGGCAATAACAAATGCTGGAGAAAAAGGAACACTGCTCCACTGTTGGTGGGAGTGCAGACTGGTACAACCACTGTGAAAATCAATTTGGAGATTCCTTCAAATGCTGGGATTGGTGATCCCATTCAAGCCAGATATTCCCCTCCTAGGTATTTTTCTGGAAGAACTGAAACCCTTATACTACAGTGACATATATTTACCTATGTTTATAGCAGTACAATTTATCATAGTTAAGCCCTGGAAACAACCCAGATGCTCATCAAGTGAAGAATGGATAAAGAAGATATAGTTTTACACAATGGAGTATTATTCAGCTATAAAACAGGATAAATTTGAGGGGTTTTCTTTTTGCCAGTAAATGAATGCAACTATAGAATATACTCTTTAGTGAAATAAATCAGACCTGTACTTGCAACCATCATATTGTCTCCATAGTGTGAGAATCTGGAAGATAAAAATGGAATCTGAAGGTACAATAGATACTTGGAAAAGGGAATTAAGTTATTCATAAGGAAAGTGTTACTGAGTTAAGGAGAACAGGAAAGAAAGTGGAAGAAAGGGATATATCTAGGTATGTATGCAGGATGGTTTGGACAACTGTACTGTGCATTTCTGCTGTTCTGTGGAAAGGAACAAACAATGCTTAATTTGTTTTGTCTCCTTTTTCAATTGTATCTTTTCTTAACTTCTTACAGATTATTTTCTTCTTCCAATTTTTATTTTTTTTATTTGTGTATTTTTCATTTATTTATGTGTTGGTGGTACTGGGGATCAAATTTGGGACTTTGTGCTTTCTAGGAAGGTGCTTAAGTCACTGAGCTACCTCTCTACCCTCTTCTTCCAATTTTGCATGCATATATCTGGTTATATGAATAGCTGGTTGGAAGACAACACTATTGCAACAAATACTGTGAAATTCATATTATTTTTAAGTGAAATTCTGTATCACTTGTAATTTTTTCTGTTTTAATTCTATTTTTACTTTCTTTAAAAAACTAAAAGAATTAAAATGTTTTATCTTATTTTATACATGCACATTTTCAGATACTCACTGTTTCTCTAAATTGTTTAGTAACATTTTGAACTATTGTATGAAATTAATATGTTTGACATTCTTATAATATATAAGAGGAAATCCTTTTTCCATTATGATATCTTTTATTTGTGCTGTAGTCACCTGTCTCCTTTTAGGAACTCATATTTATCATGATATTCATTTTCTACCTTTATATTACTGACATAAAAGAAATTACCTATTCTATATTCTATTATATTGTGCAACTACCACTAAGATCCTTACTCACAGGTGATCAACCAAACAGCACCACCTGAAACTCTACCCAGGTTTATCACTAGCCATAGAATTATCCTCAATTAGCTGCTTGGGTCTAATAAAAGCACAATAGCTCTTCAAAGTAGCCCTCTCGCCCAGGGAGCAGCAGAAACCAAAGCTGTCAGCTCATGCCATAGTTGACTTGAACATGAAATGATCATGTATCAATTTTAGCAGCCATAAGGAACTAGATTTTTCCATTTTGTTGAATCACACAGGAAGCAGATTCTTCTCCAGGTTGTCTAAGGAGCTCAGCTCAGATGCCCCCTTGACTGAAGCCTTCTGAGATACTGAGTCAATAATACAACTCCTTCTACTTGGACTTCTTTATCAATAGGACAGAAAAAATAAAATAATATTCTAAGTTATTATATTTATAATAAATATAAATAAAAATAAAGTATTATTCTAAGTTAATATATTTCTGATAATTTATTGAGACATCAATAGAAATCTAAGAAAATGTTGAAATGTAATCTCTAGATATCACAACAAACCCATGCAAAATGCAGGAAGTGTTATAAGTAAAAGGAAGTTGGACAGAATGCACACCTGGGATAACTACTGGGATGGTACAGCAGCCACTCTGGAAAACTTTGACTTCAGATTATTGTCTTCAGTGGTCTGACTGCATGATTTCTTTTTCTGTGATCTGATATTATGACCACGGTAAGGATGTAGTAGGAAAGAAATGAGGTCTACGACCCATGCCTATGGCTCTGCCTACCATCTGTGAACAGTCATCACACCTTCCCTTTGTCCCATTCAGGTGACTCCTTACTCTAACCATTTGATTTTTCATCTTGTTTTGTTTCAGTACTCCATAAACATAACTTGCCTAACTTAAAAGAAGTAAATTAATGATACTGAGTAAGACAATAGGATGCCTTTTCTGAGCTGAGTGAATAGTCATAGTTTTTACAGTCTTAAGTGTACCCCACTTCCAAAGATGAAAGAGGCTCAGGGCATTATTTTAAATACAAAGGTGACTCCATTAACACTGACTTTTACAGCTGATCCATAACTCTGTGTGGAAGTGGAAAACCCAGAGGGAAAGCAGAAAAGAAAAGGAGAAAGAAAGGAAGATAGTGCAGGGCTTGGGTCAACTGTTACTTTCATAGCCAGAGACAAAAGTCAGCAATATTTTGCAGGCACCCAGAAGAAAAGAGTAGAATTGTGGTTACCAAATAAAGAATTGAAATTTACATCAAGTCCATCCCTCTTTCGACTCTTCCCCTCAAGCCTGAACTGTGGTGTTCATCTTTATTAAAGGCACTCTCAGACCACAAAAGTGAAAATGAAAGACAACAATGAGGTTAAATTCAAAATGGCAAAACATTATAGAATATAACATACAGGGCTGGGGATATAGCTAAGCAGCACAACACTTGCCTGGCAAGCTCAAGATCCTGAGTTCAATTCCCGGTACTACCCCTCCCCTCCAAAAAAGAAAAAAAAATATGTAACAAACAGTAAATTTCTCATGAGTTTGACCCAGACAACATTTCATTCCTGTGCATGTAAATCATAGGTTATTTTCATGACATATGATCCTGTTCTCAATACTTGCAACCAAAGGAATAAATGAGTCACTTCTATATGGTAAGAAATGACATGATAATGCAGAAGATTATAAGCTGCCTGATCACTAACTTTAAATATTTTGTTCCATTTAAAATTGTGTAAGATCTTAATTTCCTCCATTAAAGGTTTACTTGAGAAATGCAACTCATTAAATCCTAGAGGATTCATCAAATTTCACCTCTACTTCCCTTCCGAAATGCTAAATTTCAAGTAACACAAACAAAATAAAATTAAGCTTTTCATTTTCAAGTATCTTGATAGTTGACTATTTGGGAGTTAAATTAGTTTGATTTTTCTCTCCAATAGTAATTTGATGAGTCAAAGATTGTTTTTCCTCTTGTTTTGTTTTGATTTTGAGAAAATTTGGCTCTCTACATTTTTATGCTGAACCCATTATTTAGGAATTGTGAAGCTCCTGAGGTGTAGGAAAGTTTAACTTTGCAGTATTTTAGTTTCGTTTTTTAAAAAATCAAATGAGACTTAGTTTCAAGGTAATGGAGTTAGAAAAGATTTTTAAAAATTACTTCAAGAAAATCACTCTATTGCCAGGTGTTTATTAGATCTGGCAAAGCATGCGTGTTGGAAAGCCCTGGAACAGGAGGAGTCCGAGTTGGATTGTGCACTGCCAAAACACTGAAGTTCTATTCTTTCCATATCATAAGGTGAAAATGAAGTAATTAGAGTGTGCCCTGATCCATATGCCCATGACATTGCATAAAGGGGAAGCTAGGACCTGGAGATGGAAGTGGAGTGAGGGAGTACAGGGAGAAAGCCATCTGTGAATCACACAACTCCTTTCCTGCGGGCACCAAAACATGAGAGAGAGGTGGAGCAGACTGCTGCTCACAGCCCTCAAAAGACACCAACCCTGCTGCCCCTTAATTTTAAATTCACAGCCCCCAGAGCTGTGAAAGAGGGACATTTTGCTGTTTAAGTCACCCAGTTAGAGTCTTCATGAAGAAATCCTGGGAAGCTAATACAAGGCTCCAGGTAACTTGAGTCCACTAAGGTTCTCTTCCATCCCATCCAACCTCCTCTAAAAACTGTGTCCCTGTTTCTCCTGTGTGCCAAAGGTTCTGCTCATCCTGAAAACCCAGTGGTGGACATCTGACAGAATTCCCAGGATTGAACCACATTATTAGAGCTTAAAGACAGCTCCGGGTGAATTACCTGAGGTCCTGGCCTTGCTTCCCTACTGTTTATCAAAACCAACCCCCCATCATTCTCAGGCTAGGACGTTATCTAAGGGTGTGACTCATGGAAAATCATCTTATAATTCTGTCTGCTGCAAAGTGAAAAATCATTATTATTACTTCTTTCCTTACTTTCCTAATGCTAGGCATCCTGACAGGGGACTTGTGCAAGGTGAACAAGTGCCCTAAATGAGCTATACCCAGCCCCTGAGTAAAAAACTATTAGCTGAATTTAGGTTAAAATGACTGACATCTAGTCACACAATGGAATTTTTATAGCTACATAAAAATATAAAGGTTTTCTCTTTAGATATTGGCTCAAGAAACACCATATTAAATAAGATGAGAAATCTAAGAGCATAATAATATATAAGCTATTTATTTTTCTGTAAGACTTGGATAAAATAAGGGTTTAAAGTCATTTATGTAATTGCATTTATATCCTAGAGGATTCATCAAATTTCACCTCTACTTCCATTCTGAAATGCTAAATTTCAAGTAACGCAAACAAAATAAAATTAAGCTTTTCATTTTCAAGTATCTTGGTAGTTGACTGTTTGGGAATATCTTAACACTGAAAAGATATTCAAACAAATAGATAATTGCTGGGGATTTTAGGGCCCAAGTAGCCAGTGGGAGGAGGGAGATAGCGTTGAAGGAAGGGCTCTCCAGATTCATGGTTCTATTATGTTTTTGACAATTAAACTAAACTCTTAAAATTTGAATTTGAGAAATTTTAAATGAGGCAAATGGTGATGTGCACTTACTTCCACCTGCTGAGTGAAGAGTAAAACTTTCGTTCTAAACCAGCAGACAATACAGAAATAGTCAAACATCAAATCCAAAACAGACCACAAGTCAAACAAGAGAAATGCCATAACAAACAGATAAGCATGCCGTTTAGTGGGCTTGAAAGGAGAAAGTGACTCCACCCAGTGTCTGTGTAAGGTAGACCTGCAGCTGGACACACACCCTGCCCAGCAAGGCTGCCTGCCGGAGAGGGCAGTCTGGATCGTTGTCTATTGATCCGCGTAACTCAAACTTTCTCATTTAAAGAACTAGGAGAAGCATTACATTCCTCAAATTTCATTAGACATCATTGGATCATTGATTTCCACATATTGATTCAAAAACAATATGTAGTTTGCATCTTATAAAAAAAAAACTTCTTGTAAATGATTAGTCTGTGTGCAAGTCAGAAAATTGGATGAGTTTGCTTCATTTTTATTTGGATTGCTACATGAAGGGTTGTGGGTAAAATATAAAAAGATGTGCTTGTCACATAATTAGAGTATCTGATTGTTTCTACATTACACCTTTCTACTATTTTCGACTATCATTACTAAAACCTGATTGTTTTCTTTAGCTTTTTGAAAGCATCAGTATTCACTCTTGTTTTGAGAACCTGTACAACAGGTGCACTGAATTTTTCTCTGGTTTATGCCACATTTCAGTGAAAACTACTCAAATATCAGCACCACTCTGAAGGCTTCCCTAAAATAGACCTTCCCATCACCTCAACACATTGTGTCTTTATTGTGTATGTGTATGTGAAATTGTGTTTTAGTGTTTCCTATGAAATTGTGTCATGTGTGCATTTACACTTGTGTACTTTCTTGTTCACTGCAATGCACACTGCATGAATAGAATAGCAACTTGGTTTGCATTGAAGTTGTTTCCAACTTGACTAGAAGGGGATTTGCCAGACGGGATATAGCTCAGCAGTACAGCAACTACCTGGCAAGCAAAAGGCCCCAAGTTTGATTCCCAGTACAAAAAGAAAAGGAAAAAAAAAGAAAAATA
>NDGM011184230.1:0-10843 GCA_002564305.1 Octomys mimax | reverse complement strand
CCCCCCTTCCTCCTTCTCCTTACTTCTTTCAGTGGTATTCACCCTCCAGGTCATCCATTTTTCATTGACATAGGCTGTCTCAGTTACTGTTCTCTCATTTCTGGGACAAATTCCTCAAAATGGAGGAAGGAAAGGCTTATTTAGCTCACAGTTACTGAAGGTTTCAGTCCATACTCGGCTGGCTCCAAGGCAGACTGGCACATGGCAGAGGGCAGCAGTTCATGGTAGCAGAAGGCAGCAAAACAGCAAGAGCAAAAGGGAGGAGTAACAGCAACAATGGCAACAGAGTGAGCCTGTCTCCCTTAAATTGCATTCAGGCTATTTGCCCCAAGCTGGGTACAGTACTCACACCCATAATCCCAGCACTTACACCCATAATCCCAGTGTATCATGAGTTAATCACAAACTCTAGAAGTCCACCCCATAACTGCATGAAGCTTTAGGGGGACTAGACACAAACCATAACAAAGGTGGAGCAATAACTCACTAGGATCTCTGAACCTGGGAAGCACTGTAGGTCAGCTGTATTTGAGTCAAAGTCAGCACTGAAAGGTGAGTCAGATGCCAGAGACTGGAGTCTTGGATGGACTAGAGCTCATGGCAGTTGAGCTGCAGAGTAACAGGAATATGGTTGACTCCCTCATGGGGAAATGAGACCATCTTCCTTGCCCCACAGAATGATGCTCAAGATAACATCAGGAATCCATGTTTCTGTTTGGGCAAATTAAGCATAGCTAAGTGCCTGGGGTCTCATTTACCCTGTGGTGGCTACAGATATTTTATAGTTATTTCAGTGACTTTTTAGGAGATAGGGGTAACAAGTGTGATGGACAGAATTCCATTTTGGACCTTGTCATCCCAAAGGACTCCTGCCAAGACTTACTGTGGGATTTTAAAGGAAGCCCAGGACTTAGACAGGAAATAGGGTCTTTCTAGATAGCTGCAATGTAGTCCCTCATGTATCACTGTGACTAATGACTCTGTGTGAGGATCCTGACTACAAATCAAAAGTAGGCCTGACAGGAAGATCTGAGGACCTTACAGAGCACTTCAACTGAGGAGACTTGCCATGTATCCACGTCCATCTGATTTCTTAACTATGTGTCACTGATGTGTTATGAAGGATTGCACAGACCTGAAAGCTACTTCCAACTTTAAGATCAGTATTTACATTATAGCATCATAAGCAGTTTAAGGGGGAGGTAGTTTCATCTACTGGAAAAGCTGCTAGTGAAATTGAATTTCACAATCTTCAAGGTGAATATTCACTCATCCTCTGTTTGTTTTGACTATGGATGATGAGCTACAGAAGAGGGTACAAGGCTTACACTTAAATAGGTTTTTAAAATTTCTATATTTTAATGAAAAATATACACAGTGAAATGTGCTAATCTTAAATGTGTATCCTCCAATTTTGCCCAAATAGAATAGTAACCCAAACTTCTGTCAAGATGCAGGGCAATACTGCCAATCTGAACACTCCAGTACCTCCTGCACCCCACCATTTAAATAGTTTTGAAATGGAGAGAGAATATAAAATAAAAATAAAAAAAACAAACACAAATGTCAAATGAAATTTTTTTCTTTCTTTTCTTGATTAAGCAAATTTTGTTTCTGAGAAAAAGAACTAACTTGTTCTTGCTATTATGTTATTTTTAGAGAGAGAAATTTTCCTAGTTAATTGCTTTTTCTTAATGAATCATTGCCTCAATACTCTTGTCTCTCTAAAGTACAGTTTGTCAAAAAGTTCTAATAATCTGATGCTTTTCTATGTTGTCAGATTAATTTTTATGTTTTTAATAAAAGCACACTATCAAGGTATGAATAAATTGAAAAGGAAGACAGAATTACCTCAACAGAGAATAAAACAAACCTGCATGATCCTGGATTTGGAGGGGGGGCATCATTATCTCTCTGTCTCTGTCTCTGTCTCTTTGTCTTTCTGTCACTCTCAAATAAGGACACAGACAAATCTTTAATTATTTACATAAGTAGGAAACATGAGGTTTGCATTGATATATTCCTACAGTAGATGTATAAGGCATGATAAAAATATGGTTAATGTCTACATTTGAAATATTTATTATAGTACAAGACAAATTGCCATTAATCTACCTCAAAATACTCCTCAAATACTTATCCCATCATTCTTGCCATTTTCTGAAGCAGTTCTGGAGGCCCTTTTTCATGTCTTCACAAGGTATAATAAAAAAAAAAAAATGCAGTGCGTGCTCCTGCTAAGGGTCATCCAGTGGAAAGAGAAGCTTCTAGAAGCATTAGGATCCGACATCACGTGACTTCTAGCTGTTCTCCAAATTCAAAATGACGACCAAAGGTCAGCACGTTGAATTGTTTCAGGACATCAAGGCAACCAGGACAGTACAAGTGAAAAATTCAGGAAAGGATTCCACAACTGCTTCAGAAAGCACCAAGAATGATGGTAGAAATGTATCTGAGGCATGGGGAAGTATTTCACAGGTGATTAATGGAAAGGTGTCTTTTACTGTAATGATTTTGGCTCAGAAATAGCCAAATGATGCAAGCCAAGGTGCCTTCTAAAAAAAATTTACAGACTGCATTTTTCAGTCGTACTTCATGTGTTCTGTCTCTCTCTCTGTCTCTGTCTCTGTCTCTGTCTCTGTCTCTGTCTCTGTCTCCCCTTCCCTCACCCTCACCCTCTTCCTCCTTTCCACCCTTCCTCCCTCTTTCTTTGCCTTAGTTCACTTTAATGCCATTTAGCAAAATATTTTCAGTCTTTCTTCACTCCAGGAACCTGTCAGGATGAACTGTACTTCCCTATGAACTTAGATGTGGTCTGGAGACTTACCTTCATTAGAAACTGAGAAGTGATCTGTGTGGCTCCCAAATGGAAACTTTCACCGGTGGAATGAAAGTCTCCTCCGCCACTCTTCCTAGTGGCCTTCTGAGAATGTGGGAAGTACATTCTTCTCAGGTTTCTGGGAAATTCATGCAAAGCAGCCCCACCCCATTCTGACCACAATGGATATATAGTGTGATGAAAAAAACAAGGGTTGTGCTTTTCCCAAATTAGATCGGGAGGTTATTGGGTACAGAAGCATGACCCATCTTAGCTAATACTACCCTTTCATGCATTTCCTCTTTGTGGAACAAAGTTCCAGCCAGTCCTTCCAGCCAGCGATCAGGTAAACAGCAAATAGCTATTTTTCCTATCCCTCTTTAAGTCAATTCCATGGCCCCATGTTCAACAAGCAAAGCGTTCCGATCCCTGCCCTTGAATCTTGGTTCAAAAATCAGCAAATGATCCAAACCATGGAATGGGAATCAATACTAGCAGATACTGGGTGACAGGGGCTTCCTCTGACTTGCTATCAGGAGGTGGAGACTGGTCAGAAAAGATGGCCACCAGTGGTGTGGCCTACCAGATCAAGTAGATTGCCCTTTTATGCTGTTTCCTGTCTGTCATGCAGTGAGCGGCTCCTTTCTGCCATGCTGTCCTGCCTTGGAGCTAGCTGGCCATGAACTGAGAATGTGAGCCAAGACAAACACCTCTTCTTTTGAGCTGCAGGTGTCCAGTATTGTGTCTTATCAATAAGACAGGAGCCCAGACATCAAGTGAGCATAGAAACCTGGTGGTTGTGTTTACCACCACTTGTGAAGATCCTGTCTGGGAATAAAGCCCACCTAGGAAAGCAAGAACAGAACTACAAAGAGGGAAAGACTCGTGATGATACTTTTTAGTAATTCAGGTACTTTTTCTTTGGATCAGCGTTCACTAATACTAATCAATGACTTCTTTCTCTTTTTCCTCCTCTTCCTCTCTTCTACCCCTACTTCCCCTTTCTCTCCTCCCCCAAACTCCTCCTCCTCTCCTTTACTTCTTCCCTTGTTATCCTCTTTCTCCTTCCCTTGTTCCCCTTGGCCCTCTCTTCTTCTTCTCTTTCCTTGTCTAAACTTCTTACCATTTGCAATATAAAATCTCAGTGAACGTTCTGTATTTTTAGTAATAGAACATGAAACTCTTGAACTCTTCAACCATATTCATCTAGAGAATAAAACTGAAATCTCCCAGCATGCCCTTCAGTGCCTTTTGGTTTTGGTCCCAGTATATACTTCTCCCTTTGCATCTGAGTTATGGCCTCCACCCACTTTTCCTCTTCTGTCTCCTGCTGTTACCTTGAATTGTACACCATTTCCTCAAGGACACCCTGAGGTATCTCATGGCCAAGCCCACACTGCCTACACTCTGATGACTCATGATATTTATGTCTTCTGCCCTTGACGGTGAGCCCCATTAACCAGGAAGAGGGTAGTATCTTATTTCACTTTTATTTTCCTTAAAGCACATAGTGATTCCTTTCGGGGCAGGTGCTCAGTAAACAGCTATGAACTTTACACCGAATTCTGTATTGGAAGAAGTGTTTTCATTATACGCAGAACATGCTCAGGCTCCTGGTAAATGAACCTCACATTTGATTGAGCTTCTGAGAAACTCCCATTTGTCTCTGTTTCTGTGCACTCATATTTAATATTTTAGGGCTGTGGCAGAAAGCCATGTTTTGTTGTTATTGTTTGGGTTGGACCTTTAAATACTAGTTCTGTTTCCAGAAGTCAAAAGCCTCTTGATTAATCATAATTAATAGCTTTCAAAATCATTTACCTTGTCTGGTATAAAAAATTTACATCAAACACACATGGTAGTACTAAAAACTTTCATTAATTCTATTCTGTGGCCAGGAAATAAAACCCAGAGAAATCAAATGACTTGCACAATGACACATAGCAGGGTCCAGGTTGCAGGATGCCTGGTAGGTAATGTCGATGGGAGGAGACCCTTCTTATGAAATGGCATTTTCTCTTTTGCAAAGTAGTGGTGGTGCTGAAGTGTTTAATTTCCTGGTCCCTCACCAAGGCAAGATCCAGGCAGTGTCTGTTTGTAGCATACACACAGAAGCTCTGGTCATAAAGAGGAGGTTTTATGGGGACATATGCTGCTCACCAGAAGCAAGGCCGGGCCTGAATGCTATTCCTTGGCGACACCACGATAATATCTCCATCGAGTCCAGGGAAGCCTCTCAGGCCTGCGAGATGCAATTTTGAAATGGATTTCACAGCTGAAAACTATAAGATGACCCAATTTGTCTTTTCCATTTCTGCTTCTTCTCCTATAACTATGGAAATCTGCACCCGCATCTCAGTGATAGGCTGCATAAAATATGCAACAGGACTTAGTGCTCAGATTTGAGAGCTGCAAAATTTAAGGACAGCTGCTAAAATGATCTTGAGCTAGGTAGGAGATGGGAGCAAATCCACAGTAGGGCGCATGTAGATTTCTGCTCTCCCAGACACAAAGGCCTTTTTCCTCTAAAATCCTAGTCCCAAAGACAAGAGATGAAGTAGATATATGTGCCCCTCATCTTTCCCAAGGAACCTGGGGCTACCCATCCTCCCGAGAATATCCCAGATGGTAAACAGAACTGAAGTTTGCACATAAATTCTCCCCAGGGAATTGGTGGTTGGTGATAGCAGGCCTAATGAAATTTTTTATTGTGGTTATTACATACAATTTGTACAGTATATCATGCACGGAAATTTCTTCTATTCCTATAAATCTGGAATTGCCAGCGTAAATGCCCAGGCTTACGAACTGCTACAGAACACAATTACCTCTAGATACAAACTCTCTTTAGGACATAAAAATTGTTGCTACTGAGAAGGCTGAATTGCACCAGCAATTTTGTAAATATTTGAGTGATATATTTCCTTTTGGATAAGTTTTCATAGCCTTGGAAAGCTGTCTCTTTTCTTAATGCTTTTGTTGTTGTATTTTTTTTTTTTCCTGAGTATCACTTTTGGCCTGATTGTTGTTTTCAATCATGCTTAGTAAATCAGACTATCGGACAAATGTCATTTATAAAAGGCTCAGAGCAGCGTGGCCTTCTGCTGGCATTAAGAGGACTGTCTGTGTAGCAGATTCCTTAAGGATGCAAGAAGCAAGAGAAACAAAACCAAAATTCAGGCCAGTTTTTGTGCTTTTGCCCCCGACATGATCAGCTTTTCAAGGTAGAGTTTTCAGAAAATTGTTCTTCTTTTAACGAGAGCTGATACATATCCCATTCTCCTTTATAGGCCTTGATCCTTGGGGGCAACTCACTCCTAGATATGCAGGATTGCTTTCTAGTCATGCCTTTCTGCTCACTTTCGAGTGAGGCTTTATTATCAAGTATGATGGTGAAGGATGCTATACTCGTGTATTGATTTTCTACAAGTTCTAATATTGGAGATAAGGAGAGTTCTTCCATCAGCGTCCAGGCAACAGAACAGAGACTGTTCAAACTCCTCATAAGAGCTTCCACAGAAGGCAACAGTGATGGATTACAGACTTCTCTGCAAGTGAGGACAGGCATGTGGTGAGCAGTGTGTAAGAAAGGTGCCTTCATACTAACCAAGAGGGAAATAAGCTCTCTCTCTCTCCCTTTCTTTCTCCCTTCCTTCCCTTCCCTTCTTTTATCCTATCTTATTTCAGGTAATTCTCATAATAACTTATGAATTGCCTGCTGATAATATTCTATAGTTTTCTTTTTCCTTGAAAGAGAATAAAAAGCCAATAAAATGATACAGAATTTTAAAACAAGATGATAGAAAATTAACAATGATTGTTGTATTGCATATTGTTATCTCCAAAGTCGTTGCTCATATTAGCAGATATAGGTATATAAAACTGATCAAACAATTAGGCATTTTTTTTCAAGTGAAGAAAATCAGGTGTGGTGAGACAGCCATCCCTAGTTTAAGTCTTGTAGCTCTTGAGTGGCGCAGGAGGGGTTTGAACCCAGATCAGTTTGGAGTCAGACACAGCTGGATGCAATCAGCCTTTTCTTTCCAACTCTGTCCTTTCTAAGACTGTGATTCTCCAAGGATTGCAGGATACCACCCAAGTGTGTTCCTTTAGCTGGTCCACCACTATGGAATGAATAATTGAGAAACAGGAGATTGATAGACCCTTCCTATGTGAAGCCCATGAGAAATTATGCTTGCATCCTATGTGTAGGCAGATAAAGAAGGAATTTCATGAAAGATAATAAAAGTTAAGGGAAGGCTGGGGCCCAATATAGAAAAATTCTTGTCAGTGTTCACACACTTGTAGTAAATAAATAGGACAAAGAACCAAAATAAGTTGGACAAGAATGTAGATTAGTATTTATCAAAGAAGTTAATAGCCAGTGCAAATATGGAAAAATAAAGAGGAAGAATTTTAATGTCCCTAGAAATCAAGGAAACATAAAATAAAATAAGAAGATATCCATTTTCATTGCTCAAAGAAATAACTTTATTTTCTAGCCATAATATCTACCCTATGAAAGGGGAAAGTGAGGTTGCTCAGGGCAAAGGGGTGGCTTATGGCTATCTGTAGTAGTACAGTGAAACTTGTTAAAAAGTTCATAAAATATATCCATTAATGTCTCTAAAGTTATCTGAGCTGCTTGCTGTAAATTACTATTACATATTGAGGTCTAGAAAATGCATGGGTCCAATGATTATCCTCAGAGAGTGTGGAAGAAAAGCATCAGTCAAATAATTTCACTAGGGAATGCAGAAGGGCAAACAATGATAAGAGTTAGGGCCAGTGAGATAGCCCAATGCACTAAGTGCCTGCTTGGGCAAATGCAGGGACCTGGGTTCAAACCCCAGTACCTCATCATGCTGCCCCCCAGTCCCACCCCAAAGTGCACTGAGGCAGCCAGCAAGACCCCATGTAGTGGCCCAAGCCTATAATCTCAGCACTGAGGAGGCTGAAAATAGGAGGATTACTATGAGTCCAAGCTGTGTAATGAGACCCTATGCCAAATACATAAAAAGAAAAGATGAGAGTTGTTAGGAAAATAAAGGCATACACAAATGTGTATATAACAGAGAAACCTGTTTTAGACTGGGTAAAATAAAATTTAAAAGAATTAAAATAAGCACACACATGGAGCCACCCCCACCCCACCAGAAAAACTACTCCCTCAGAGAACTAAGGCTATGCAAAAACATTATTTAAAAACTTTGAATAAGCAATTGCATTTGATTGTGTTTGTGCCAATAACCACTCATTTGTATGTATCTTTACACATGAGGTCTTTTATGTTTTGTGTTGTTAATAGTAATACAGGGCTGGGGAGATAGCTCAGTAGAATAAGTGCTTGCCTAGCAAGTGCAAGATCCTGAGTTCAATCGCCAGTACTGCAAAAACAAATAAGTAAATAAATAGAAAAGAAAGAATGGTAATACAAATCTGGAGCCAATTCTCAACAATGGGAGAATAATTAAAGTATAATACAGATACAAAATGAAACCCCATGCAGTATTTGGAAATCAGGATTCTGAGAACTCATTAGAGACATGGCGTTTCATGCTAACAGAATGCTGTGTGGAAAATATAGGTTTGAAAACTGCAAATTGTGTCTTCTTAATTTCTAAAACAGAGAAAGGAAGTGCAATAGTAATTGTGGTGTTACAGCCAAGTCACACTGTCTGCAGTGTACCTGTTCAAGGACACCATAAAGAAAATGATGAAATTTTATTTTTTATTTTTATTTTAATATATTTGATACAGGGTCTCACTACGCAGCTCAGACTCATAGTGATCCTCCTGCTTTCAGCCTCCCCAGCCCTGGGATTACAGGTATGTGCCACCACACCTGGACTCTGCCACCAACCCAATGCACCTAGGGGCTGGGCTGGTGCAGCATGTGGTACCAGGGATTGAACCCCAGTCACTGTGCTTACCTAAGCAGGTGCTTAGTCCACTGAGCTATATCGCTGGCCCAGAAAACAGTGAAGTTTTAAACAGGTCATACAGTCACTTCTTGAGTAGTCGTTGAATGGGTGCACGAGTACAAATGTGAAAGCAAATGACACGTTCTTCTCTGGATCTGTGTTGTATGGGGGTGGAAGAAGACTTAACATTTTCTCTTTGGAATTAGACCTATTGGTCCCCTTACAAATAGTTACATGATCTCACTGTGAGCTGCTCTCCCTGTGAGTGGCAAAGAATTGAAGTTGGCAGCTAACACTGGCAACATTGCCTAAATAATTAATTTAATTAACAATAGCTAACACTATTTCCCAACACTGCTCTACGTACCCAACAATTATCAACTTATTTGTATGTCATATTGTGGGGTTATAAAATGGTGCAACCTCTGTGGAAAATAGTTTGGCTAGTCTTCAGAAAGTTAAACACAATATCATCATATGACAGAGCAATTGTACTCTTAGGTTCAGCGATCCTCCTTGTACGTGAACTCTGTACTAGCAAATTCATCAATAAAAATCATGTGCAATCCTCAAGTCAGTATTTGTGGTGTTTGGGAGCTATTTTCATAGATGTATACAGTGACCCAAGCATTGAGTTGCCTGGTACACATTCCTTGCTGAGATCCAACAAAAGGCAGCGCTGCCTTCACATTTCAGGTCTCAAAATGAGCAGAGGGCATAGGGAACAATGTAAGTAGTGCAAAAAAAAAAAAATATTGGGGCAAATTAGGCGGGATTTAACTTCTAGTCCTGGTATCTGTTGGTGGGGTGCTGTTTATGGTTTGTGTCTAATTGTGCCTCCAAAAGCCTCATGCAGTCGCTAGGATGGGCTTCTAGACTTTGTGATTAATCCGTAATCCAGTACTAGGATTATAGGTGCGAGTGCTGCTGGGATTATGGGTATGAATGCTACACCCATGGATAGCCTGAATGAGATATAAAGAAGGGAGAGAGGCTTGCTTGCTGCTCCCTTGCCGCTGCTCCTCCCTTTTGCTCTTGCTATTTTGCTGTTTTCTACCATCATGAATGGCTGCCCTCTACCATGTGTCACTCTGCCTAGCAGTCAACTGATTATGGACTGGAACCTCCACAAATTGCAAACTAAATGAATCTTTCCTTCCTTAATTTTGGCTGTTGGGAATTTATTATGATTATGCTAGCTATTTATTTATTTATTTGGTACAGGGTCTCACTACATAGCTCAGACTGTAGTGATCCTCCTGTCTCAGCCTCCCCAGTGCTGGGATTACAGGCTTGTGCCACCACACCTGGTCTTGGGGCTTGCATAGTGGGTATGGGGTTTGGGACCAGCATGGCATACAGTACTAGGGATTAAACAGTGGTCCTTGTGTTTGCCAGGCAGGTGCTTAGACCACCAAGCTATCCCTCAGCCTAGGATATTTTGTCCCAGCCAAGAGAGAAAAGTCACCAAGAGATGATACCCTCAGATATGTCGTTCAGATACTTCCGAACCTTAGTTTTTCTTTTATAAAATAATGTAGGATCGGCCAGGATGACTTGTTCAGATTTTAGATGACAACCTGTGTGAGATATGGAGATACATATATTTATTTTAGAAAGTAGGATTTAATTCTTGGTAATTCAGTGTTTTCTGTGACTTTTCAGAATACAACTACCAGAAATAATGAGACTTGGCTGAACGTTACCTCTACTAATGTGTTCATTGTTACTAACAGCATAGTTACACAGACTGGGACTACTTTGGTTAATGCTTGCGGTAGTCCAAGGTTAAAGAACTGCATTTAGTGATCATGTTATTGTTGATGGAGTCCCTAAAGTGGCACAGGGCATCACATTGCAGAACCGGAAGCGAATGTACATAGAAAAAGTAGATCAGTGGTGCAATGACATTGGGGTGGGGGTAAATGGGGAAGGATGGCTTGATATGAAGGGGATTTCCTTGTAGGGTGATAAAAATGTTTTGGAAGTAATAAAAGGTTGTAAGGCCCAAATAATTTTTAAGTTCAAGAAATAAAATGTGTTTCAGTTAGGAAAGCCCACCCACTGGTCTATGACCACAGAGCTTGAGTAATCTATGTTC
>NDGM011184227.1:0-12587 GCA_002564305.1 Octomys mimax | reverse complement strand
AGAATTTCCATTCTTTTGCATTTGCCTACGGATATTCTTTGAGGTTGTATTTGATCTGTTTTTGAGAAAATAGCATATGAAGCTAAGAAGAATGTGTATTCTGATGTTGTAGGGTGGTACACTCTGTAGACATCTACTAAGTTCAGTTCTTCAAAAGTTTGTTTTAGTGCTGATATGTCATTGTTGAATTCTGTCTATTGATCTGTCTTTTTATCACAAAGTGTATTGAGATCCCAGAGTACAAATATATTGTGCTTATTTAACTTGTTTGTTAATATTTATTTTATATCGCTGGATGCACTAATATTCATTGCATATATGTTTATAATTGTTACATCTTCCTCTTGGACCTTCTTTATCTCTCTTAATCAGTCCTTGGCTTTAGGTTCACTTGGTCTGAAAATAGAACAACTACCACTGTATTTTTCTGGGTCCACATTAGTACTGTTTTCCATCCTTTGACTTTCAGTCTGTGAATGTCTTTTTGTTAATTAAATGTATTTTTTGTATGAATATAGTTATATGATGCATCTTAATCCATTCTGCCATTCTGTGACTTGACACCATTAACAGTGATGGTTAGTAACTGATATTTATTGACTTGTCTTTGTTGTGTTATTTTCCTGTTCTTTGCTTCTCCTGTTTTTTCACCTCCCTCTATTTAATTGTTCACCTTGCCTGGTAGATACCTTCTCTTGGGGTTCATGGAGTTGTAATCCTTATTGTCTCTTTCTAAAATGTGCTTCAAAACATTTTGTAGTGCAGGTTTGATGGTCATAAATTTCCTAAGATGATTTTGTCATGAAAATATCATATTTATCCATCAGGATTTTTTAAAATTAAAATTGTGAACAATTTTATTGTAATACTGTCATTCTCCCATTCTCTTTCAGTATCACAGTACCTCTTCTAAAATCAGATCAGTAACAACCTACTCCAAGTATGTTTTGCTTTGTTAAAAATATGCACATGAATAAATATGTGTGTAAATGCAAACAAATTTATCATATATATATATATATATGATCTAACAATACATGAAATGTTCACAATTTAATACAGTTAAAACACATTGGCATTAATCATCCTCAACATACTCCCCCAACCTCAAACATACTTTTCTCATTATTCTTGCCACTTTCTGAAACAGTTCTAGAAATCCTTTAACTTTAGCATATTCTGTTGCTATGTTGTGGCTCCCTCAATATTCTCAGTTGATGCAAATGTCTCACTTTCATAATCATCTTGACTTTGAGGACAAGCAAGAAGTGGCACAGTGCCAGGTCCAGTGGCTAAGGTGGCTGAGGCCTCACCATAAAATTTTCACAAGTCCCCTTTTTCATTGGATGTCACTCAGTACTACATTCACTGAGTTTCTGATCCAGCCATGTAGAAACACTCACAAAAGAGCACTTCCAGAACTGCTTCAGAAGTTGGCAAGAGCAATAGCAGAAGTGTTGTCCGCACAGGGGGAAGAATTTTGAAAGAGATCAGTGGCAATGTATCTTTTATTGTAATAATTCTTCAAGATTTAGTCATGGTATATTTTTGATCTCTGTATCTATCTCATATAGGTATCTCTGTTGATCTCTAGATCTATATGAGTTCATTGTATTTCTGGGGTCCTATCTGATTTCTTAATTTTATCAAACCTAGAATTCTTCCTGTTGAGAAAATTATTGAAAACTTGAAAGAGCACTGCTACAGCCCTTTAAATATTATGCAGCTTCACTGAATATTAAATCATCTAAGACAAAACATTTGAATTTGAATTTGTTACTATGTGATTAGAATACCAATATCATAAAGTCATATGTTAATTTACAGACTTCTGCCCAGTGGAAAACATAATATCAGTCCATTGTTAAATAAAAGTTAATCAATTTTAGGTCTATTTGTCAAATTCTTTTAAAATTCCCCAGGCTACAAGTTCTACAAATTTTTCCCAGGTATTTCCTTTAAACTACTATTAATAGTTTATCAGTTCCAATATTAATTAAATAATAGATAAAATTTTTGATATATGTACATTTCATTTTTTAAATAAATGTCATATTTACTTTTTGAAAACTACTTCTGAGAAACAAATTGCTAGGTTGAACTGAACTACTGTTCTATCATTTTTTTTTTTTTAGTTTCAACATCTTATATACTTTTCAATTATTAAATAATTTTTATAAGCTCAAAAAATGTTTAGGTTCATATTTATAAACTTTCCAAATAGTATGCTCTCTTACCTTAATTAGGGAACAACCTTAAAAAGTTACATAAAAAGCAGTAAATACATAATAAAGTGTCTTAGTTACTTTTCTGTCATTACTGGGGCAAAGTACCTAGGAGGAAAGATTTGTAGAAGTTTCATTCTATATTTGGTTGGCTCCAAGACATGGGTCGTATATTTGGGTGGTACATGGCAGAGGGGCCACAGTTCACGAAGACAGCAAAAGCAACCAGAGAGGGAGATTATCCCTTTCTGTCTCTTATATTGTGTCCAGTCTCTCTCCATCAGTTTTGAAATATAGTTCCATAGGGCACACCAATCTGGGTTGAAGGTTGTTTTCCTTTAGAACTTGAAATACAACATCATAAAGTAATATGTTAATTTACAGGCTCTCCTTGGTTTAAGGATTGAAGTCAGCTGTGGTTCTGATGGGAGTTCCTTTATAAGTGATTTCTTTTCTTTCCCTCGCTGCTGTTAATACTATTCTTGTGTTGGCTTTCTGGAATCTTGACTATGGTATACCTGCTGTAGATTACTTTTAATTGTGGCTAATTAGAGTTCTAGATGCCTTACTTACTGTATGTCCAATTCTTTTTCTCTACCCTGGAAGTTTCTGCCATGTCATCTCTGAACAATTTTTTTAAGTCATTTGTGGTATCTCTTGCTTTTTCATTGACTCTATAATGGCTCCCTGCCAATTAGTCTTCTGTGAGTGAAGACTGAGTCCTTAGCACTCAGTATCAGCTAGTGCAGTCCTTTAGGTCTACTGCTCTGCTCCACCACTGTATCACTCCATGTTGGCTTCTGAATGTTAAGTAATTCTTTTTGACTCATCTCTCATCTGCTAGATTGATTTATTTTGGTCCCTTGATTTTTAAAGAAATCTTTCTTTTCATGATGTTTAACCATCTCTATATCTGAGATCCTGTCTTCACGTCCTATGGATACTTTTCAGTAGAATTTTTATGCTCTTCAATGTCTTCTTGAATCTGCCTGATGGATTCCATTTCTATTCTGCTGGGCATTCATGGATTCCATAATTTTCTCAAACTCCCCTGCTTTTTGTCTGTGTCTGCTCTAGAGACACTAGGTATGATTTTCATTGTGGACACCATCTCTGCAGTGTCCTAAGAAACTACTTTTAATTTGATTTTTCCTAAAGCCTCATCCAATTGCTTTGTTGTTACCACTATGGAGAAGTCAGATGAGTGGCTCTCAGATTGTTCCACTTCATTGTCCCTGGGTTTGCCTTTGGTGAAGTGAATGTCTAAGATTGAATTTTGTTTGTGTCTTTTTAATTTCTTTCCTTTTCATTTTAAGAATTTAATTCCTATGTATATGCTTGTAAGTTGCCTATGGTTGCTTGCTTTTTTCTTAGTATTTAGAACCCTTAGGAAATGACTACTCTTCAGTATCTTCTAGGTGTAGCTGTCTTTTGAGTTTTGATGTGTTGCAGGATCCTACCTCTGCAGTTTTTTGAGAGTAAGACAGTGTTCCCTGCTTGGCCCAGCTCTTGGTTCTTTGGCACTGTGTCATGGTATTTTCTTGACTTGTAGTCAGTCTCAGTTTTGGAATATCAGGAAAGACAGCTGTTAGGAATGATTAAGTCATTTTGGACTATGGTTGTACCATCAGCAATAACAATTACATAAAATACAGCTTAGAATGTATCTAAATGATATAACCATTAGTTTGTCACCTTTAACTATACAAATCAAAGCAAAAATGTTTATGCAGTATATACCCTTAATTTGTCAATTTTACCCTTAAAATTTAAGATGGGTTATGGAGAAAATAGAGAAGTGGAAGAAGAGAAAGAGATTAGAATTAAGGCTGGAGGGCAAAGAGGGTGCTTGCTAACTTTGGGAAACTGGTGCAGAAGATTAGAGGAATGGAGGGAAGAGACATAATGAATAGAACAGAAGAGAAACACATGTCAGAGGCTAGGAAGCATATTTACACTCATAGCACAACAAGTTCAAACAGTGAAGGAGAGAAACACAAATAATGAGAACAAATAAGAGATAAAAAGAGAGAAAAAGAAAAAAGAAAAAGAAAAATATCCACTTGTGTTTCTGCTGTCACTGGTAGACATTGTGTGGAGACCCTGTCCCAATCCATGTTGATTTATCCCAGCAGGGCAGCAGTAGCTCTTTGGCAGGGTAGTGGATAATCTGAGTTGGTCTGCACCTCGAGCCTATATAGTATTCATTTGGGCTTCAGCTATCAGTACACATTACTCAAGCCTAAGTCCAGCTGAGAACCAATGGATGGAGCCAGCAGCCACTATTAGTTCTGAGCTCAGCTGTTCCCTCTCTAAGCTGGCTCCGAGCCAATTGTTCTATTGTGCTGATGGGAGAACTGAGCTCCCAGCACACACCACCTGCTAGTGCTGTCCTTTAGGCCACTGCCTCTCTGCACTTCTGTGTCTCTCTGTGGAGGCCTCTGGGGTCACTAGAAGTCACACTGTGTTTGCAGTTTTGAACCACTTCTCTTGCCCAGCTGGTCCTGTCTCAGGAGAAGGTGCTGCCAATAACCTGCTCCTTCTTCACTGAAGTTTCTATATTCACTCTCTCTATGGGTTTCAATTCACACTTCAGATCTCCCTCCTTTTTGTCTTCCTCACATTGCTAAATTGTAGCATCTGGACAGGGACTCCCAGAGAGGCTGTCACCACTCCTCCATCTTGTTGCTGTTCACTTCCCTTTTTTCTCTTCCCCCTCTCCACCTCTAGTTCCCCTTACCATTCACACAAGATCTTCCTACACTCTCATATCTGTCCATATTCTACAACATATTTATACTTGGATGTCTCACACAAGTGAAGTAATGTAATATTTAAACTTCTTTGAATTATTTATTTATCTACAGATTATGCTCTTGAGGTATATGCATTTACCTAAAAATGCCTCAAATCTTTATTGTACAGATTCCTTCCACATATCTTCAGGTTCATAGAACTGAAATATTTCACACAGTTGCTTACTGCAGTTCCCAAAAGTGAATTTATAAAGAATCAAATATATATATATAATATATATATATATATATATATATATATATAATCTTTGTAATTTTCCACTATGATTAAGTTGTGATTTTTGGACTGGGGACCCACAAGGAACAAAACAGATATGGATATTGCCCATGGTTGCGTCTCATGTATCCAGATAGCAGACATTCCCATACACCCATTATGGTTTATGGAACTGTGGATATATGTGTGCCTAACTGTTAAATCACTGATACTTATTTAGGCCTTTATTTGAATATGCATTTATTTTCAAATTAGAATACCTATAGTACAAATAAAAAATAAGCTTCCAAAATTATAGTTACTGAAGCATACATGAAATAAAGCTCTTATCCTCCAATGGGCTTAAAAATTCTTGCTCCTTATCGAGTGCATGATTCCCTCAGTCCTTCACCTTCCTTCTCTATTGTCTCAGAAACTTTCTGCCTATCTTTTATTTTTGTTTGAGTGGAAAGAGCACAGATGCTATTGTATAGTAAGTCATAGCTTAATGTTGAGACACTCATTTCTACTACCATTTCTTCAACCCCTGCTAAAGTCTATAAAATTTGAAGAAAATGGTCAGGTAGCTCTGAACTTGTTCAAATGAGTATCACAGGTGAGTGTAGAGCTTCAACATCTTCACCAGTTGATAATCTCAACATTTAAGAGTAATGTCACATTTCTACTATACAGTAGGGAATGTTCACCATTGAAATAAGCGTTTTAAAGTATCAATGTTTTAGGGTTTATCCTTTACATCAAATGTGCCTTAGTTTGAACCTTCTTCCTTAATTGTCTTTACATACCATAGGTGCTTCTGTTTCAAGATCAAAACTATGGTCTTCACTATGAATACACTGTTCCATTGGACCCACTTCCAGAGAACCAGAGCTCTAAAGCACCTGAGCCCCTCTTCATGTGGACACACACAGGCTGGGAAGACTGCGATGCAACATGCGGAGGAGGTGATTATAAAATATTTCTCTCCAAGGCAGCAGTTGCTTTCTGATCAACCAGTGTTAATTACAATGGATCCCAAATCCTCAATCTATCATTCCAAAATCTGTAAAGAAAATTATAATCATAATTTGTTCATTATACACCCACATATTTTGTGCAAAATCTGACTCAAATTTAAAAGGTATAGAGCTGTTATATAGTTCACCTAATGAGACTACTCTTTGTGTTATATAAATATTAATATATCTGTTAACACAAATTTGTTAACACATCGAACTTCCTGCATACAATTTAGGTCATAATGTAGTATATGTGCAATTTCTTCTATAAAATCTTACAGATTTTAAATTCCAAGTTCCCATGAGACTTTTAGACATGAATAGTGTCTCGAGTACTTTTTTCTTGTTGCTGGGACAAAAAATACCCAACACCCTGAATTAAGGATGGAAAGATTTATTTAGCTCACAGTTAGTAGAGGTTTCAGTCCATACTCAGTTGGCTCTAAAGCAGAGTTGCACAAGGCATAAGGCAGCCATTCATGGTGGTGGAAAATAGCAAAGAGCAAAGGGAGGAGCCACAGCTGCAGCAGCTAGCTAGCCTCTTTTCCCTCCTTACATTTTTATGCAGATTATCTGCCCCAGAATGAGTTTAGCACTCACACCCATAATCCCAGCATTGGATCAAGAATCAGTCACAAACTCCAGAAGCTGCCCCATGACTGCATGAGGCTTTGGGGGAACAACTAGACAGAAACCAAAACAAATAGTATATAAGTGTGCTTTAACAGAGTAGCTTTAAGTTTGTCTCTCTGTTGTCTGCATACTTAAGCCAAACATGTACAATGTCTAAAGATGATCAGATAATTATTTTAATTCTTTTAGCTTGTTACTTTTAAAAAGTGTCACTACTTGCAACAAATATAGAAACATGGTAAAATTGTGCTCAAAAGCTTTATATTTTTATTTTGTATTAGAAATTAAGGAGGCATAAAACCAAAATTACTTCAGCATACCATATGAAACTAAGAAATCACATTATCTTTATTTTACAGATGAGACCATTTTGTTCCACATGTTACATGGATTGCAATGCCTCACAGAACCCATTAGTAGTAAGGACAAAGTAAGATCACAGGTCATGAGACTTCCAACTTCCTTGTGAATCCATGTGTATCGCAGCTGTTATTTCAGTTATTTTTGCTTAGTAACATTTTATACAGCCCTATGTAACAGAGGCCTTTCAAGGCTAAAAAGAAATATAATCAACGTATAAACAGATAGATAGGTTACATGTGTTTGGTATACTTAATATGAAATGGTTTGTGCAGAGAAGTGATGCATGTATTTGATTTCTGGCCGTAGAACTGTTGATTAGTGTAGCCTAAATGTTGTCACAGCAGAAGTCAGGGAAGGTGCAGAAAGAGATGGTGGCGTGGGAGAATGTGTTTGGCATGGAGAGCACAGATAATACACAAGCTAATATTATACTGATGTGAGGAAATAGAGTACCATGAGTAGAGGGAAGGAAGCTGGAAGGAAGGGGAAGGAAAGTGGATAAAAACTAAAATGGATATTTGTGTACATACACCAATTCTCTATGAGGAATGTAATCATTACTTACTATAACCAGGTACTAATAAAAATAAAAATTTGAAAAAATAATAATAATCGAAATTATTAATTAAATCATGCAAACAAGAACTTGAGAATTGAATTTAAATAAACAGTGATATTAAAAATGTGCTACGTTTGAAACATGAAGGTCAGGGATGACCCTGTGAAAATCAATTTTAATGGTAAGTTTGACTTAGAAGACTAACAGGAATGGATTTAAGAGAAAATGACAGAATGATTAGAGGAAGGATCTCTGTGGTACTCAGGAAATGTTGCTGAAAAAAGAAAGCGGAAAATATGGCACTAGCTGGAGGGGAATGTAAATTACAAGAGTCTGTTGTTTGTAAGAAGATCAAGTGTATATCATTGCTTTTCAGTGCACATTTTTAGAACAGAACAGAAACCTAAGATAAAGAAAAAAAAATTACTGGAACAAAATCCAGCTGGGAAGAAATGGAGAAGTGAAGGCAAGCAGCACTATGCGCAACCCATCCCCAGTAGCAGTAGGAAAGCTGAATGGCAGACCCTTCGTACAGTGCTCTTCTGGTGGTCTGCATCTTACGGAGAGTGAGGGTGGAGAAGGTGTTGCTGGAGTTTTGAAAAGAGAGGTGTGAAATGGTCACTTCAGCAATCATAGCTTGAATAGAATGGGGATATTTATTTTTCTTTTATTGTGGTACCAATGGTCCATGTGAAGGTGATGCTGGTGAATTCAGTATGACATCGATATTCGTGACAGTATGCTGCTCTCTGGCTATGGAGCACATGCCATGGCTCTACTGGAGTGTATCAGGAGATTTCTGGGTGCGAGAAAGTAAGAGAGGAGTAAATAGTTGCCCTAAGATCATGTGTAGCAAATTGAAATGATGAAACTAAAATTAAGTTGTATGAGGAGAAAAAGAAAGATAAGAAGTGCTTAAAATATGGTGGAAAAGTAATAGAATTGAACGGACCTGGCATGAGTAAGGAATTGTTAGAGTTGAGGGGTGGATATATAGGAGATTACAGAGAATAAAACTGAGATTTCATTGCAGTTACTGTCTGTTTGTAAAACCGTGGGAATTATGGCCAAAACTGAAGTTTAAAAGAAAAAAGTAAGATTTTTGAAAGAGGTCCAGGAACTAAGAAGAGTTGGTATGGGGAGAATCATTCATTAATAGCTTGTAATTCTAAGAATTGTTCCAGGACCACCATTAGGAAAAGTTAATAAATAAATAAACATATAACTAATAGCCAGGAACAAGAATCTAAAATGCAAGACTGAGCATGGCCTATGGGCTAGATTCTAACCACTGAAAGATAATGTATTACCCAGTGTGGCCTAAAGCTGGATCTTTACAGAGAAGAAAGTAGAAGGGCCTAGCAGTGATAGTGAGGCTCATAGAGACTGATGCTGCCTATTGGTGAAAGGTACTGGGCCAGCAAGAACCTGCTGGCCTTGTTGGAAATCTGCAGAGAATCCACCAGTACCCTCAGGAGAGAGCAGAAAGGCGCTGGGAACATTCAAGAGATGCAGAGGTGGGAACAGCTGCCTTTGCCAGAGTGTGCAAGGCGTTGGGTCTTGGATCTGCCACAGGCAACACCTTGTCCCCTAGACCACCAGGGCAAAGGTAGCAGGGCCTCAGCGCGAGGTGAGATCACACAGCACACACTGTGTTCTGAAGATACAGGGTAGTCACAACAAATGAATTTCAAGTCATCCCCAGAAAAGCTCAGTCGTGTAGAAATGCTTGCCAAGGAGATTTTCAATGGCATGTTTCTCCCTGGGCCCCATCATTGCCACACAATTCAGTTCTTGCCTTCTCCTAACCTTTCGGGCCAAATTCCTCTTATTCTTCTGCTAGGTTTTTTTTTTTTTGTTTTTTTGTTTTACTGATGCTGAGGTTATGCTTCACATCTTCTACACAAAACACAAAGCAAAACCAATCCAATCACAGTGAAAATCTGCACAAATTTCTCTTTACTATAAGCTAGATAAATCTAGTTATGTTCTGCCAGCTGCTGACCATAGTGACAATGGGCTGTGGAGGTGATGGAAGTGATGGGGTGGCCTACGTTTCACCTGATAGCAATGAAAAACACTCATTAAAATCTGTTTGTATTTTAAAAGCTGGAAAGGAAAATACCTGTCCAGTGAATGCAGTTATCCTCAGTCATTTTTCTTCTGCAGCTGTGATCTTATACCTCCTGAATCAGAATTAGTCGGCTGTGTAGAATTTTCAGTCTTCAGTTTGAAAAAAACAAGATTTTAGGAATTAAAAAAATTAGCTGGGGCCGGGGAGATGGCTGAGCGGAATAAGTGCATCCCTGGCAAGCACAAGGGCCTGAGTTCAATCCCCAGTTCCACCAAAATAAATAAATAAATAAAATAATAATAATAATAATAATAATAGCCAAATTAAGTCCAGGGATAAAGCTCAGTGACACTGTGCCTACCTGGCAAGTGCTAGCAAGTGCTAGGTTGTGAGATTGATCCCTGGATTTAAAAAAAAATCCTCCAATCATATCAATCATATGAAATACTTTCAGAAATAGTTTGCCAACTTCTAAACCTTAAAGAATAGACACCAAATTCTTTTTGTTTCAGAGTCAGTGGGGATCTGAAATATTCTTAAACATAGTTTCTTAATTATATATATACAAAAAGTTAATTGCAGAGATATGAAAAGACATTCCAAGATCATGTCATCCACCTCGGTAGAGCCCAGCATAGAGTCTGGTTTCTAAGCTCAGCTTCTTTTATCAGCATCGTACAACCTGCCTTAGTTGCAGCTACAGGTGTAGCAGCTTCATGTAGTTTCTTTTCACAAAAGAGAAGGGCCAGCCAAATAGCTCAGCAGATTAAAGCATCTGCTAGCAGGTGCAGGAGCCCAGAGTTCACTCCCCAGGCCTGCCTGCATGCTTGTGCCTCCCCCTGCCCAGAGCATGCTGAGCCAGCAATTGAGACTGGGCATAGCGGTGCATGCCTGTAATCCCAGCTCTTAGGAGCCTGTAACCAGGCAGATCACTATGAGTCCAATCCAGTACTGAGACCCTGGACACCTGTAGACCCTTTAAGAGCATATCCCTTGAAAATACTTTACATGGTCTTTGGAGTCAAAAGATGTTTTATTAGATTCCTTCAAATAATAAGGTGGACATAACTTTATTCTTACTTTAATGGTCCGATTTTATAAAATAGTGCTCATGCTACACAGCTCTTTTGGGATTTGTGCCTGTGTGGAACGTTCTCTGGATTCTGCTCAACTGGGGATGGTCCATGGTCTTCGGTTATCTCTGACTATGTTAACAGGGCATAGATTCACTTCAATAGCAAGATATTTCTGGGCTTTTTGGATATGTGTTCCCCTTTAGTTTACAAATAAAATAGATGGATGGCATTTTAAGAATTGCATATTTTCAAACTTCATGTTGTCAACTTTAACAGCCAGAAAGAGCTTTCCGATAATTCAGTATATTCATGAGTTAAATCAGAATATCTTAGGGCCGGCCAAGTAGCTCAGCGAATTAAAGTGCCTACTTAGGCACAGGAGCTGGGAGTTCAATTCCCTAGCCTGCCATGCTTGCCCGGCACCAGGGGCACGCTGAGATGGCAATTGAGACTGGGCATGGTGGCGCGCCTCTAATCCCAGTACTTGGGAGGCTGTAAAACAGGAGGATCTCTACGGTTCCGATCTATACAGTGAGACCCTGTACACCCTGCACACTCTGTTGTAAATAAAAAAAAGAATATCTTCAAAGTACAGAAAATGAGAAACAGATTCATGCAAAATTTATCTTCAAAAGCAAAGAGGAATAACAGTAATAATAGCATTATTCTATTCCACAGGAACGTATTTAGCCATAGAAAATAAAAAGTAATTTGACAGTATAAAATTTCAATGTTTTACATTATTCCAATTCTGTTTTAAATTATTAGATTTGCAATAATAAGTGACAAAAATTTAAAAAAGTATCTAATGTCTTACTAAATTTTGTTGTTTGGAATTTTTTAACATGAATACTTCAAGCTAAGTTTTAAAATAGAGACAAACGAATTCACTATTTGTATTAACTTGTTAGTGGAACTTATTGGACATGTAAGGCCTAAAACATGAATGTTATCTTTTAAAAGTCTGATGCTCTAATGACTGAGTTATCCAGGCTCTATGAAGGATCTCCTTTAAAAGGAATATTACCTAAAACTATCTTATTGATACTGGTGATCCCAAGTAAGTTTCCCAACAATTACATATGTGTATTTTTTATCATATACTTGTCATCACAGTTTCTTCAGACTTTAATGTAAATATCTTCCAAAAATTGCATGAATCTACCAATGTTCTACCAACAACCATTGAAATGAGTCATTTTATTTTCAAACAGATTAAAATTTATTTGGGGAATATTTACTTTGCACTTAGGTTCTAAAACATCTAAAAAATATGGAAGAACTATGACTCATTTAATGAGAATGACCCAGTGAGGAAGTAAATTGCCATAAACAAAGTAATGCACTGTCAACAGCTTTCTGCTGCTCATTATTTAGGGTTTAGGCAGAAAGTCAGCTCATCACTGCTTGTCCCCAGTTTTCAGAGTATGGGATGTATTGTCAATAATGCTATTTGATGCTAGAATAGAAATTTCCTGTGTTAGCTGGAATATAAGAGTATGTGTATCCTGAAGCCCTACAAACACACTCAGCCACCTTATCTTTGACAAAGGGGCCAAACACACTCACTGCAAGAAAGATAGCCTCTTTAACAAATGGTGCTGGAAAAACTGGCTCTCTACATGC